>OZJO01012622.1:0-19049 GCA_900406225.1 Acrobeloides nanus | reverse complement strand
GGACACAAAAAAAATCCCTGACCCTTGACCCGCGACCCTTGGACCAATGGGTGATTCTTACAGAGACTGTGTCTTAAAAGGTTATTCGGGAAAGTGTAATGCACGGCGTTTCAAAATTCCATAATTCAAGGAGTAAATCTTCGGATGTTCGAATTTTCGAGAGCACTTCTTTTGGATCTACTCGTAATAGTAATACCTACTCGCCTACACTATAGCTTTTATTTTGATAATTTGCTTGACTGGGCAGATTTCTTTCAAAAATTTTCGACTCTTTTATAATTTTCGGCCATTCATTTGTTAGAAAGTTCTTATAATCACTGTTATATTTTGAACAATATTGACAACTCCAATCGCCATTTGATAAATTTGAATGAAAATCTTTGCTAAAATCATATGTCTCAGAAATTTGAAATTCATACTAATGTAATACAAGTTCACTTGGCTCTTCTGTTTCTAGCCCATGCTTGACATCTAAAAAGTTTTAAATGGCATTAGTGTAACAAAAAAAACATACCTACAATAAATTTGCCATATAACATTTCGGTTATAGTTTTATTTATGTTTTCCTTGTCGGTTACAGAGTTTAGCATAGAATAAAAGCATTCTTTATCTTCCTCCGTATAGTTTTTATCATAAACCTGGCATAACAATTCCTCTGCTTTTTCAGCAATAGGAGGGAATTCACCGCACATAAATTTAGCTGAATTTTACGCACAGGATTTTACGCACATAGATTTTTCGCACGGATTTTACGCGCGCCTTTTAAATTTCGAATAATCGTTAAAAAACAAACACTAAATTTATAATATTGGATTTTTTTATAATAAAACTTGAAACATATGAGCGTATTTATTTTATTTTTATAGAAAATGGCTTGGTTTGCGTCAAGTAAAAAATCCAACTCGAAATTCACGCTTGATAATTTTGTATACCATGAAGGGCATGTAATGCTTGACTATACGCTGTACTATTGTGAGGAGCGGTTTTTTTCATTATCTTTTTTTTCATTCATTATCCTTTTGGGGTTCTGGCCCAATTGAAATGAATAAGTCCCAAAATAATTTCGTTTCATGATCTATACTTATTTCTTAGTGGTCGAGATTTTTCGGCAATAGGAGGGAATCCACCGAATATTGAAAATCCGAATTTTATTCACAAGGATTTTTCCCACGGATTTTACGCACAGAATTTTACGCACATCTTTTAAATTTTGAATAATCGTTGAAAAACAAATACAAAATTTATAATATTGGATTTTTTTTATAATAAACCAGTTAAAAAGTATCACATATGTTTCGGAAAAAAGTTTCTAAAAAAGTTATAGCCTTTAGATCGTTTTTTAGGCAATAGGATGGAATCCACGCCACCATTTTAAGTAGGGTTGCACGTTTTGTGAGGTTTGTGAAACTTCGCAGCTGAGATCTCGGTTACCTCGCAATAAAAATTTGCGTTTTTATTATCAAAACCTGCGGGGTTTGATGAAGCCTCGCAAAACGTGCAGCCCTAGTTAAGAGGATATTAGCCACATTTGCTATAATTCAAAATTCCCACAGTCAATTTCGATGAGTTTGGTGTCATTTTAAAGGTCTAATCCTTAGCTATCAAATAACACCAAGACCATGGCTTGTATCGATCGCTGAGCTGAGATAAATACAAGAATCCAAAAAATGCGTATTTTCAAAAAATACACATTTTTTGGACTCGTTACAGAGTTTAGCATAGAATAAAAGCATTCCTTATCGTCTTCCGTATAGTTATCATCATGAACCTGGCATAACAATTCCTCTGCCTTTTCTCTATTTCTATCGACAAAGGAAGTCATCTAAGAATTTTATTTTAAAAAGCTATAAAATTATGTTTAAAAAAGACAACTTTATAAAGGGAGGTTATAAATTGATGGGTTCAAGAAAAATCTCCCTCGTCAAATAAAACGAAAAAATTTGATATCGGTAACTACTTGAAATTTGTTTATTTTGTCATAGACTTGAGAGAAAGTTATGAACATGTTTACATAAGTTTTTGTTTTAAGAAGTTTGAAATTATTAGGGACCTTAAAAACAAAAGATGGAGTAAAATTTATTAACTCGTTTTCCCCGTAAATCGTATTCGATGATATGAGAGATGAAAAGAACGTTTACAGGGGTTTTTCTATACTAGGAATCAACTCTTTCCAGAACAGAAAAATGGTATCTCATTTCATAGACACTAAATCAGGGAATGGGGTTTGTGTATTAGTACGAATTTTCCCCCATGCTCTCAAACTTTTTCCAAAAGTCCCTCATGCCGATAATTTAGGTTGTTCAAGCAAAAAACCACACTTCTAGGCATTCCATTGGCACGGGTCAACTTAAAAAGCTTATACGATACAATTTTATTGTTTGTCTGATCATACTCAACGAGTTTATTCCTATCTCAGACTTCGTAATAATTGTGTGGCCGAATACACCTTTAAAAAAATTTTATTTGCTCTGATTTTAACCAAAAGTAAGAAGTTTTATGATCTTTGTGACTTTTGCAAGTCTTGAAGTAATTGTACATGGTGTGTCAGAAAATTCTATTGGGCTTTCAGTCAAAGGACAGACACACATATAGAATAATGCTTAAAATAGAGTGAAAATAAAAACGAAGCGCATCTTCGTGTCAATAAATCGATGATGATTTAGAGAAAAAACTAGATCATTTATTTCACAATTAGCTTGGGTTTATTTAATAATTTTTTTCGATAAATGATGCGTAACCAAATTGTAAAAATTGAATGTTTTTATATTTACTTTTTTAGTAAAATGTCAGGACACAAGCGTATTATACTCGATTTTTTATCACCAAAATTTAAAGTTGATCCTATCTCAAATTTTAGTTCTACACCTAATACTCCAGTTTCAAGATTTGATTCAAATCCAAAATACATCGGTATACATACAACTGATATATGGTCTGTTTTTGGGGCACTATAACTTTTGTCACGAATTGAGTTTGTCACGCTAACTTTTGTCACGTAACTTTTGTTACGTCATCATAAAACTATAACTTTTGTCACTCTAACTTTTGTCACGTTACTTTTGTCACGTAACTTTTGTCACGCTAACTTTTGTCACGCATACAAACTACAAACCGAATAATTTGATTTTTCGCACAGAATTATTTCGAAAATCTGTCGGTTTGTAGTTTGTATGCGTGACAAAAGTTAGGGCCGCCACTAATTCGTTCGGAAATTTTTGACTTCACTAATTTATCACTAATAACATCACTAATGCCTATTAGTGATGTTCTGACACATCACTAATAGGCGTTCGGACGCGTTCAGAAACGTTCGGATGCCTATTAGTGATGTTTCTGAACGTTTCCGAACGCGTCCGAACGTTTCTGAATGTTTCCGAACGCGTCCGAACGTTTCTGAAAGCGTCCGAACGCCTATTAGTGATGTTTCCGAACGCGCCCGAACGTAATTAGTTAAGTTATTAGTGAACTAAAGTCCGTTCGGGAGCCGTCCGAACGTATTATTGGCGGCCCTTAGCGTGACAAAAGTTATGTGACAAAAGTTATGTGACAAAAGTTACGTGACAAAAGTTAGCGTGACAAAACGCGTGACAAAAGTTATAATGCCGTTTTTGGCATGATTTAAAAAATGTTCTTGCGTGATACCTAAGTGACTCAGGAACTAGACTCCCATCTTGAAGGTCCGGGTTCAAACCCGAGAGGACTAAAGTCCGTTTCTAGTCCCAATCAAAAAGTCCCTGACTCCGGTAAGACGCTAGGATTCAATTGAATCAAACAGTCGCAGGTTCGAATTCCAGCTCTAAAGTACTTTTTTATATTTGAAACGTAATGATGAAAAAAATAATGCAAAAGGGGCAAGGGGGAAAAAATATTAGGAAAATATTGTATTTTAGATGATTATACATTTCATGAAAATTGAAGCATGAAAAGATGAGTAATTTTTGCTGCAAATCTAATTTTTCTTCCATTTCTACCATAGGTCGGCAAGGTGGGGTCCTCAATTTTGGGTCCATGAGTGTGTGGGTCAGGGGGAGTCTCCCTTCTTGTCGACCTATGTTAGAAATTTTTTATCTGAAAATTTATTTAGCTTGAGGTAGTCTTCTGACGCCCAATTTTTATGAACCACCTCATATGTTTGGCGGGGGGTTCCTCCTCAATTTTGGGTCCATGAGTGCGTGGGTCAGGAGGAGAATCTCCCCCCCCCTTGCTGACTTAAGATTTCTACACTTAGATTGGGTTCACCTTGTTTGTGCTGTCAAGTATAGTTTGCTTAAATGTTATTGAAAAGAAAACGATGATAAGTTTCAGACACGATAATAATTTATAAACAATAAAATTTGCATAAATCTTAAAAATACAATTAAAAAGTAAATTGAGCCTTTTTTATTTCAGTTGAGATTAAGTTCTGTTGATGCTTTTTCTTAAAGAAATCTATTACATAAAATGAAAAGTGTAAAGTAAAAACTGCAAAGTTGAACCAAAAAATGCGCTAAAAAACTGTAAAGTGCACACTTTACAAGTTTTCACTTTTTGGTTCAACTTTGCACTTTCACTTTACACTTTTCATTTTATGTAATAGGCCCTTGGTTGTGATTAAAGATAGCATTTTGAATTTGTCTGAGGTATCGTCGATTTTTTTCCACTTCGCTTGCCATAGCCTAAAAATTGGTATAAAAATCAAAAAATTTAAGATCGATATAAATAGCCAAAATTGAAAAAAATGTTTTCACAGTGCCAAAAGTTACCTGTCTTTCTTGAAATTTTTGGCAAGCCTCTTCGAACTCCTCCTCAGTCTCAAATTTTTCTTTCCGTTCAGGCAGTTTTGAAATCTTGATTTTGAATTCTTTTATCTCGTTTTCGAGAGAACTCCTTTCGTTGTAGTTTTTATATTCTCTTTTTTGACATTTTTGTAAGCATAAGGCTAATTTGGCTTCCAATTGGCGTCTAGTTTCTACTGGCTTGACAAATTTGGTTTCTTTTGATAAGAGAGAAATTTTGGATTCAGCTTCATTTATTTGGCTGGTTAGATTTTGTAGCTCTCTGGCAAGTTTTTGCCTGTCTTTCTAAAATGATTAGACATAAATATAACCATAAGTATGAGAATGAACCTAAGCATTAAATGCTGAATTTTATGAATTTTTTTCAAAATATCTAAATTTCTGGAAATTCCGAATTTTTCAATTTTTTTAAATTGTTGTGGTCGCCTCAACGGACTCCGATGGTCTGCACACTGATTAAGGGTCGCGCCCCGAAACCTAGAGTCCCACTCATAACAAAAATAATAACAAAATTTCCATATTTTTTTATTTTTTTGTCAAAAATGTTAAATTTTTAAAATTTTCATAAATCATTGTTTTTTAAGCTTATGAATAAGCGTAATCATAAGCACATAAGCATAGGCATAAAAATAAATCTAAAAAAAGTATATGCATAGGATTAATCCCACGGCTTTCCAAAAATCGCAAAAGTTCCGCCAACGAAAGCCCATCATAGCGCAGGCGGTAGGGTGTTGTTCACGTGTTTCTAAGCAATCCTCGAGTGCAAGGCTCGATTCCCTCCCTCTCAGATCTTATACTTTTTGCCTATTTTTCGCTTTTTATTTATTTATTCTAAAAATTGCCCTATAAGGCAATTTTTATGCGATGAACACGACTCTGACGTTATTTTTAAATTTTGGTAAATTGAAACTATTACGCAGGGATGCTCACGTTTAGGCGACCCTGCATCGTCATTTCAATTTACCAAAATCCAAGAATAACGTCAGAATCGTAAAAATTGCTCTATGGAGTCATTTTTAGGATAAAAAGTGCAAAAATAGGCAAAAAGTATTCGACCCGGGTGGGTTTCTAACCTGGCACTCGCGGATTGCTTGGGAACAGGTGGACAACGTCCTAACGACTGTACAATAATGGACGTCTGTAGCCTGAACTTTTTTCGATTTTTGTAACACCGTGAGCATAGGCTTTTTCTTAGACATTAAAATTTACCTACCTCTTTAATTAGCGAGCTTATCTTCTCGTCATTTGAAGAAGTTGAAGCTGCATTAAAATAACTGTCTTGATTCATTTTTCAAAGGGACAAATTTCAAAAAATTTTATAAAAGAAGCGAAAATATGACAACTGGCAATCATGAACGGATTCTCAGCCATTTTATTGTGATTTTTTCGGTGTTTTGAAATCATTCGTCATGAAAATTCTTACGCAGAATTGCTCATAATTGCCACATATTTGTCATGCTCTTGTTGTGTAATTCTTGAGTAAAAATTTTTTATGTTTTTTGTTCATATAATGAAATAAGTAAACAATGACATCATATATTTTTATTACCAGTTTCATGCAAAAAGAAATAACTCACAAGGAACCGGCAAGTTGAGTCCGTGGAATTTCGATCCGAGACATATATCAAAAAATTCCTCATAATTTTTTAAGATTTTTGGCAAAATCCGTTTTTTCTTAATGAACAGTTTAAGAGTATTTTTGAGGGTACAAAGATACAATTGAAATTAGAAAAATGTCGCTAGACCATATCGAAATTATTAACCAATTGATCAATGCATTTATGGCGCAATCGGTAAAACATTCTGCATAATTCGCATAATAGTCGGGTTCGACTCCTGCCCTGAGCATGATCTTTTTGCACCAAAAACGGTTTTTTCAGATCTTTGGACCCTCAAAAGTACTGATCAGGAAAACAGATTTGCCAAAAGCCTTAAAAAATTATCAGACATTTTTTGATATATGTCTCGGGTTGAAATTCCACGGACTCAACTTGCCGGTTCCTTGTGAGTTATTTCTTTTTGCATGAAACTGGTAATAAAAATATATGATGTCATTGTAAGATGAACAAGAAGGCTTGGAAGATTAGTCTAGTGACTCAACAACTCTGGCAGAAACTATTAAAAATTTGAAAATTTATTAGACATAATGTTCCTGCTTAGTCATATAAAGCTATTTTGAATGATCTCTTAGCACTGAAAAAGCAGCTTCAGTGGCGGTCCAGTGATCTATGTTATCAATTTGGATATGTTGTTGACTGATGTTATGCCATGTCTTTTCATCGATATGGATTATTGCTTCTCTAATTTTCGGAATTGTGTCGACAATTTCGCTAAAATTTGGTCTTCTATCAATGTCTCGGTCCAGACATTCTTTTATCAAGTTTTTAAGCACGTTGGGCACCATTTCTGGTAATGATCTTAACGATAAATTCCTAAAAAATGTGAATTAGAAATTAAAAGTTGATTAACCGTCGAAGAAGTGAACTACGATATATTCGGCCTTTCTAAACTCTTTATAAGGCTGTTCTCTCATGAGCATTTCCCAAAGGATAACACCGAAACTCCATATGTCTACCTGAAATACAGTAGCGGGCAAAAGCCTTTGCACCAAACCTTGATTTTAGTGTAAAATCGATATTTTCAAGATGCTATATCTCGATGAAGATAAATCCGATTAAGATAGATCTTGAAAAGTTATAAAGGGTCTCTGAAGATGACTTTTTTCGAAAACTCAATCCTTAAGAGATACCGTCAGCTAAAGTTGACGAATCTTCATTTTCAGGCAAATGGTAGAAAAACATGGTTCATCAACTTTAGCTGACGGTATCTCTTAAGGGTTGAGTTTTCGAAAAAAGTCGTCTCCAGAGACCCTTTATAACTTTTCAAGATCTATTTATTCCAAACGTTTCATCTTAATCGGATTTACCTTCATCGAGATATGGCATCTTGAAAATGTCGATTTTACACTAAAATCAAGGTTTGATGCAAAGGCTTTTGCCCGCTACTGTAGCAAATTTCTGTATAAATGGATCCTGGTACATCAACTGCATAATTTTTTACATTTTGAAGACTTTTTTAGGCTTTAAAGGTTAGGGTTCGACCCTTATCGGCTTAGACTTAAATATTTTGCTTCTTTTTTTCATAAATCTTAGTTTTATGCAAAAAGTTTTATGCAAAGTATTTCTGCGCAAAAATTTCGAAAAAATCTGCCAATGCTGAGTTCTCGGCTAAAACGGGTCAATATTATGAGACATTACCTTTTCGTTCAACTTATTTCCTCTTACTAAAGTTTCTGGTGCCATGTATCGAATTGTTCCCTCACTCGATTTTGATTTATCCACATCATCGAAACAGCATGCTCGATCTAGGTCGCATATTTTAATTTTACCACTATCATAAAGTAATATGCTAAACCTATTTTCTCACCGACCATCTATCATGAGTATACTTTTCTGGCTTCAAATCTCTATGTATAATGCAATTTTCATGCAAATACTCCATTCCACAGACAATTTGCGTCATCCAATATATGTACAAATACCGACTAATATATTTATCCGAGTAGATGAAATCGTTTAAAGTGTTCGTCATTTTATCCATAAGCAATGCATAAGATGTAGGTCCAGTGATGTACAACGGAAAACAGCAACTAGAAAAAAATTAATGTAATAACTATTTTTTACTTACACATAGCGGATAATGTGATCATGCCTTAATTTTACACCTTTATCTTGATAAAATGAAATTGTCTCCGGATTTGATAGAGTTTTGATTGCGAATCCTAAGTAGTTTAGGCCTCCGAATTTGAAGACAATGCCATCAGCGCCTTCAGCTTCGTATCTCAAATATTTTTTGATAAAATCACAAGTTTCTTTTGGTACTTCCTTGGTTGAATAGTAACTAAACAATAATGGAAAATTTTTACTAAGGTAAAGATTATTTACAAAACGGTTAGTTCTATGATTTTAAGAAGGGAAGAAAAATAGTTTGCCAAAGAGCTGAAATAATCATATTTGACTAAAAGCTCCTCCAGATAAGTACGACTTTGATGGTTAGGCTCCGAAGGACCTAAATTATTGTGATCACCCTAAATAAAATGGATGCTCTGTAAGATAATTTGATTGTTTGTTTATTCGAGGCTCAGTCAATTAAATGTTTTACTTTCTTTTTCTCTTGCTTTTTGTTCATCGATCCACTTCTCTAATAATTCCGTGCATTCTTGGATTAATTTCTTTTCCGAGTTAATAAAATCACTAATTGGTGGTAAACAAATTTGGTTTTCTATATCTAAGTTTCATTATTAAAAATTCTTTAATCCATAAATTTGGATTTAAAAAGTTTTTAAACAAAAATTATTTTAATTCAAAATGTTGAAGCTAGTAAACCTGAGGAGTACCACTTAACGTGAACTTGTTTAGAAGAAAAAATTTTTCATTTTTCCAAAAAAAGCGTCTCAAATTTTGTTGATCAAGTCTTCTCTTGGAGCTATTCCAAAGACCGGCACTGAATCTAATGACGAAGAAGATGATTCGGATTCATGTTTTTAGCAAAAACTAGCAAAAAACTGTGCTAAAATTGGCATAAAATTGTATCAAAAATGGGCAGTTGTGGTTGAAAAATTTCGAAACAAAGAGATAAAATTACTTATATCCTATACAGTGGAATCTCGATAGTACGGTCTCCCAAAATTAAAATTTCAAAAAATCATATCTCCGTCAATTTTAATGTTATTTTTTTCATTGGCCACATTTTCCTTAAATTCTAAAATTGTGAACATGGACTTAGTGAAAAAGCATAGTGGTGTGGGAGACAACAACATGAAAGAATTTGTGGGGAGGTTTATGCTGGGCCAAAACGAATAAGAAGGCTTGAAGATTCATCTAGTGATTCAACAACTCTGGCAGAAACTATTAAAAATTTGAAATTTTATTCTACATAATGTTCTTGCTTAGTCATATAAAACTATTTTGTATGATCTTTTAGCACTAAATAAGCAGCTTCAGTGGCGGCAAAGTGATCTATGTTATTAATTTGGATATCTTGTTGACTGATGTTATGCCAAGACTTTTCATCGATATGGATTATTGCTTCTCTAATTTTCGGAATTGTGTCGACAATTTCGATAAAACTTGGTCTTCTATCAAGGTCTCGGTCCAGACATTCTTTTATCAAGTTTTTAAGCATGTTGGGTACCATTTCTGGTAATGGTCTTAACGATAAATTCCTGAAAAATGTGAATTGATGAAATTAAAGGTTAATTAACTGTCGAAAAAGGGGAACTACGATACATTCGGCCTTTCTACACTCTTTATAAGGCTGTTCTCTCATGAGCATTTCCCAAAGGACAACACCAAAGCTCCATATATCTACCTGAAATAGCAAATATACAGGGTGATCAATAATTTACTCACATATTTAAAAAGCTCGCCAAAAATCGAGTTTAAGTTCATTTCAGCCGCCGATAGCTCATTCGATAGCCACCGAATTTTTTTAAGAAAAAAATTATTAAAAAATTTTTTTTTCAATTTTTTAGTCTAAAAATACTAAAAAATTACGATTTTTTGAAATTTTCCTTATTTTCAAAATTTTGCCAAAAATCGAGTGTAGGACGGATTTCTCCGAACGACGGAAATCTTGAAAGATGGGAATTTGAGGAAATTTTTACAAAAGAAATTATTGAAAAAGCTTTTAAAATCGTGGAGATATGATTTTTTGAAAATTATTCTTTTTTTCAATTTTGCACTTTTTTGGAAATAAGGAAAACATCGAAAAAAGTATAATTTTCAAAAAATCATACCTCCGCGTTTTTAAAAGCTTTTTTAATAACTTCTTTTGTAAAAAATCCCTCAAATTTCCGTCTTTCAAGATTTCCGTCGTTCGGAGAAATCCGTCCTATACTCGATTTTTGGCAAAATTGTGAAAATAAGGAAAATTTCAAAAAATCGTAATTTTTTAGTATTTTTGGGCTAAAAAATTGAAAATAAAATATGTTTTAATAATTTTTTTTTCCTAAAACAATTCGGTGACGGTGGGTATCGAATGAGCTATCGGGCGACTAAAAAACTCGATTTTTGGCGAGCTTTTTAAATACGTGAGTAAATTATTGATCACCCTGTATATTTTTAAAGTCACAGCCCACTTGAAGAAAAACAGATATTTTTATGCCATTTGATTGAATTTTTTAATTTTTAAAAATTATTATGTAATCTAACAAGATTTCGAGCTTATAAAAGCCAAAATAGTTTTAAATAATAAGAACGTTAAGATAATGGTTTTCGGCTGTTCGCTTCTAAACAAGATTTTGTGTTTCTGCGCAAAAATTTCGAAAAAATCCACCAATGCAGTTATTGGCTAAAACGGGTTAATATTATGAGAACTTTACCTTTTCGTTCAACTTATTTCCTCTTGCGAAAGTTTCTGGTGCCATGTATCGAATTGTTCCCGAACTCGATTTTAATCTATCCACATCATCGAAATCGCATGCTCGATCTAGGTCACATATTTTAATTTCATCGTTTGAAACTAATAGTATGCTAAAACTATTTTTTCACCGACCATCTATCTTGAGTATACTTTTCTGGCTTCAAATCTCTATGTATAATGCGATTTTCATGCAAATACTCCATTCCACAGACAATTTGTGTCATCCAATATATGTACATATATCGACTAATATATTTATCCGAGTAGATGTAATCGCTTAAAGTGTTCGTCGATTTTTGCATAAGCAATGCATAAGATGTAGTAGGTCCAGTGGTGTTCAACGGAAAACAGCGACTAGAAACAAATTTATTTAAAGAGATACTAACCATGGCTTAGGTTTTGCCTACTTTTTTTAAAAAATTAATACAAAAAATGAGTTTTAAACAAATTTTTCGGGCGACCACATATTCGATTGCTGGTAATCTGGAGAATTTTTTGTAAAAAACATTATTGAAAAATCACACGTTTTATCCGAGATATAGTTATTTGAAGTTAGGACACAAAATACCCATTTTTCCTTAATTTCAAAATTTTGCCAAAAACCGAGTATAGGACGGTTTCTTCGAGCGACGGCAATCTTGAAAAATGGGAATCTGAAGGATTTTTTATAAAAGAAATTATTGAAAAAGCTTTTAAAATCGCGAAGATATGATTTTTTGAAAATTATGCTTTTTTTCGATGTTTACCTTATTTTTAAAAAGTGCAAAAATTGAAAAAAGCATAATTTTCAAAAAATCATATCTCCGCGATTTTAAAAGCTTTTTCAATAATTCTTTTTGTAAAAAATACATCAGGGCCCCAGCTTTCTTTATGAAAACAATTATTAAAAAATATTTTATTTTTGACAAGATATGGATTTTTAAAGTTGGTGGATTTCCAATTTTTCTTAAATTTGCCTATTTTCAAAAAATAGCCAAAATCGAGTATAGTTCGAATTTCTTCGAACGACAGCAATCCTGAAAGTTTTTTTTTGGCAAAGCTTTGAAAATAAGAAAAAATGGGCATTCTGGGTTCAAATTTCAAATGGCTATATCTCGGATAAAATATATGATTTTTCAATAATGTTTTTTACAAAAAATTCTCCAGATTACCAGCAATCGAATGTATAGTCGCCCGAAAAAATTTGTTTAAAACTCATTTTTTTTATTAATTTTTTAAAAAAAGTTGGCAAAACCTATGCCATGGTTAGTGCCCCTTTAATAACTATTTTTTACTTACATATAGCGGACAATGTTATCATGCCTTAATTTCACACCTTTATCTTGATAAAATGAAATTGTCTCTGGATTCGATAGAGTTTTGATTGCGAATCCAACATGGATTAGGCCTCCGAATTTGAAGACAGTGCCATCAGCGCCTTTAGCTTCGTATGTCAAATATTTTTTGATAAAATCACAAGTTTCTTTTGGTACTTCCTTGGTTGAATAGTAACTAAAAAATAATGGAAAATTTTTACTAAGGTAAAGATTATTTACAAAACGGTTAGTTCTATGATTTTAAGAAGGGAAGAAAAATGGTTTGCCAAAGAGCTGAAATAATCATATTTGACTAAAAGCTCCTCCAGATAAGTACGACTTTGATGGTTAGGCTCCGAAGGACCTAAATTATTGTGATCACCCTAAATAAAATGGATGCTCTGTAAGATAATTTGATTGTTTGTTTATTCGAAGTTCAGTCAATTAAATGTTTTACTTTCTTTTTCTCTTGCTTTTTGTTCATCGATCCACTTCTCTAATAATTCCATGTATTCTTGGATTAATTTCTTTTCCGAGTTAATAAAATCACTAATTGGTGGTGAACAAATTTGGTTTTCTATATCTAAGTTTCATTATTGAAAATTCTTTAATCCATAAATTTGTTAGAATTACTTTTACTATACTCTTTGAAATTATTATTGATTTCGTCTAATTTGATAAACCTATCAACTATTGGATCATAATACTCCTGTAAGCACTTTCGCCACGCATCAATTTTGGGTTGAAATTGGCTTAGCGCTAAAATTGATCAAATTTGGCACTATCATTCACGATGATTTGATGGCCGAGTTGTAAAAAACACTCTAGGTTGCTGGCTAGAATTTCGCGGGTTCGGTCAGGATCTTGAAGCGGCGTAGGCACTCGGTCCCGGGTTTTAACTGAAAAATTCAAACAAAGTTGATATTTGAAAACAATCGCACTAGCTGAATCGCATGACACACTTTTAATGATTTGAAAAATTACGCGTTTTAGCCGCTAAGTTGACTGTGATTAGATTAATAAACCCAAAAAGATCGCTATTCAATTGAAATTGGCTCTCCAAAAACATAAAATGTATTATTCTCAGATGAGCCATAATTTCAAATTCTTCAGCATTTGCATTGTACAGTTCAGCTAAACAATTCAGCTTGTTCAGACTTTGTTATCAAATAAACATACCTTGGAGTTTGTCGCCTTCAACACCGCAAAACCCATCAGGATAAAAATTTTCAACTTTATTTCTTCTTGACTGCTGCTTATATGTTCCCATTTGGTCTAGCAGAGATAAGCTTAATTTGTTAAATTTAACTTTAGAGTATTCTATTGCAAGTTTTACTCAACAAACGCCGTTAAATTCATCACTACTGGGAGACTATAGTACATTTCGTGAATTATACGACCTTTCCAATATTTTTGATGAGTAAATAAAATTTTCTCTAGTGTTATTTTTTGAGTTGATATTGAGAAGTTAGAATATTGTTCTTTTAGTATCTAAAAGTTTTTGAAGCACTGATCTGGACTAAAGCAAAAACCTAAAGATCTTTCTTATGATTTTGGCCTATGTGAAATTCGTAAAATTTGAATTCACTCCCCTTAAGTTTTATCAAATGAATTACAATTTTTCTTTGGCAAAATGGACAAGAAATTACAATTTTTTGGAAAAATTTAAAAACATATGGATTACTCTAAGAATTTTACTCAATTTTTTACCCTATCCAAGAACATATTGGAGACCCTTTATTTTTTTCCTTCGGACAGTTTATAGTAAGAGGGAGGGGAATTGCAGAACCAATCCGTTTCTAACTTTTTTTCTAACGACTATTGAACTAGACTATTTCTAACATTTTCTAGCCAAATTTTTTCTAACTGTGCTGCTTTTTACAGCAAAATTTTATATAAAAATATTATTTCATAATTTTTAGCACATGCAATTCTTTTATGCTTTTATCAGCTTATGTGAATCATGCTGTCATTTTTTTGTAAAAACTCCGCCTAATTTCTACGTCTATAAAAGGGTTGAAATTCTATTGAATTTTTAGTCTAACTGTTGCTTTAAATAAAATATTAAAAAGATAAATTAATTTCTATTCTTTTTAACACTAAACAACTTTTCTAAACTTTTTCAAATATGGAGACTCATTCTTGTCAATAATTAGATTTAGCTGATAATCAGGCAAATTTCAAATCAAAAGTATACATTCAGCTTTGAAAAAGTTGATTAGAAACCATTAAAGTTAGAAAAAGTTGGTGCCGAAATTGCTTCATAATTTCGCTACTACGTCGACTATACCTAATCTCACGCTCAACTGAAATCGGAAAATTGTTTTTTCCATAGACAACAATGAATAGGGGTCATCCAGATATTGCGTAATCACTTAGGAGGGGGTAGCCAAATGATTACGATTGATTACGGGGGGGAGGGGGGGGGTCAGGTCAATGATTACGTAATCACAATGTATAAAATTTTTCACCAAAATTGTCCAATTTTTTCCATTTTTCAAAAAAAATTATAAAACAGCGCCGCAAAGGAATTTTTTTGTAAAAAATTACAATTTTTGTAGAAAAAATGAAAATTTTAGGACCTTTTTGATGAAAAAATAGGACTTTGGTCATTTGTGGTGAAAAATCAATTTTGATTTTTGAAAAACATTTTAAAAAATTTGGGGAAAGACATAAGGGGGAACCATTAGGAAAAAATTTTAAGTTTTCCAGGAATGGGGGGAACCCCCCCCCCCTTCTAGTTACGCCTGATTGTAATCATCTTCATCCGTTTTAAATCAAATTTTTATTAAAAATTGATAAATTTAAACAATGATTTAAACAAAATTTTTGAAATTTTACGCTTAAAAATGAGTGTTTTTCAGCAAAAAATTGTCGCGCCGACAGACGTAAAAAATATGGAATTAAATTGATTTTTGAAATTTTTTTAAAACTCGAAAAAATCCCCCCTTATATTTTTGCCCAAATTTTGGGCAAAATTTTCGAAAAAAAACATAAGGGGGAACCAAGGTAAAAAATTTGGCCATTGATTACGTAATCATGGGGGGGGGGGTAGCCAAATGATTACGGTTTGATTACAGGGGGGGGGTCAAAAAATCCGAAATTTTGATTACGTAATATCTGGATAACCCCATACTTGCAAGGCATTTACGATATTATTAACTCTTTGTTCAATAACAACATTTATTCCTGTGGCGGTAACTAATGTTTTCTTGATATCCTTTTTACTCATTTCCAAATTTGTATTCATTAATATTTTATAGAATTTCGAATAGCCTACGGCTACATCATGTTCATTTAAATGATCTAGTTTATCAACTTTCTTGATCGTATAAATTCTACACAAGTTTTCAAACATGCAATTCATTGTTTGTCCCCGTAGGTTTTCTTCGGTCCTAAACTCTTACTCATAAAATGCTTCAAAAATTTACAGAAAACACGCATAATAACATTGATCCACAATAAACTCTAGATGCTTTCTCATTAGCCAATATAAATCCTTTAGAATATCTAGCAGATGGCATTCTAACATTAGATAGCCGTTTTGTTTTGTTTTCCATAATAATTCCATTGAATAAGATATAACATCTAATCTCTGAGATACATTGGCCAGAGTTTGTTTTTCAAAATAATTCGATTTGTCTTGGCAATATGTGGAAAGAACAAGAGCTTGTAAAATATCAGCAATTCCCATATTTCTGTTCCAATTTTTAGGATCAATTGGTTGGGAAAACGTTTTCTTATCTTGTTCAGACAATGGAATAAAAATTCGAAGATGTGGTGGTTCGTACGGATAATTTTCGGTAAAAAACATTTGACCATACAAATGCATACCTGTTCAAAAATAAATGTTCTAGAAGCACTATCCTTACCTGAATGCATAGAATCATAAGGGCCGAGAATAAAAAACACCCATATAAATAAATTTTCTTTAGTAGGCAATGCAGCAGCAAAGGGTATTGGATAGTTCAAATGCTCTTGGTATTCACGTAACAATAGCTTTACTGACTCATTGGGCTCACAGATGCATAGAGTCGTCTGGGTGCTGTCGACCATTTCATTTTTTCTATAATTATGAATAGAACCGGGAGACCGAGCGGAAATCAGGGTCTTTGCGAAATTTAAATTCAAAATCGCAACTCAAAAATCGCCAACTTCAAACGCGATTATCTCGACAACGATATGAAACAACCATATGAAAAAATGATATATTCGGAAAGATCATGAAAAATGGAGCATTTTTTGTTTTTACGACATATTCTGAATCACCGTAGTTTTCGAGATAATTGCATTTGAAATTTTGGATTTGTTACAAGCTCTTCGTATTAGTGCACAAACTTTTTTGAATTTTTGCGTAAAAATCAATTTTTAAAATTTTCATAAATGAACATTGTAGCAATTCTTTATAGCTCAATGAGACGAACAAAATGACAAAATTATCCAATTTGAACATTGTCTTGGATTATTGAAACGAAAATTCTGATTCATGTTTTCGTTTCAATAAACCGAATTGGATAATTTTGGTGTCATTTTGTTCGTCTCATTTAGCTATAAAAAATTATAGCTACAATGTTCATTGTATGAAAAATTAAAAAATTGATGCAAAAATCGATTTTTCCGCAAAAAATTCAAAAAAGTTTGTGTATTACAACGAAGAACTTGTAACAAATTTAAAATTTCAAGCGCAATTATCTCGAAAACTACAACGATACAGTGGCCTGTTGCTGAACTCGGAAAACAGAAAATGGAAAACGGAAATTTTTTGGAAAATTTTGAATAACCTTTTATGATTAGAATAAAAAAGGGGAAATTCTTTTTCTGATAACTATTTTGATACAAGCCCGTGATTTTGCAACAAAAATTATCTAAAATTCCTCACCGATTTTTAGGAAAATCGATTTTAAGAAAAAAAATCCGGTTTTTTCTTAAAATCAATTTTCCTAAAAATCGGTGAGAAATTTTTAGATAATTTTTGTTGCAAAATGACGGGCTTGTATCAAAATAGTTATCAGGAAAAGAATTTCCCCTTTTTTATTCTAACCATAAAAGGTTATTCAAAATTTTCCAAAAAATTTCCGTTTTCCATTTTCTGTTTTCCGAGTTCAGCAACAGGCCACAGAATATGCCGTAAAAACAAAAAATGCTCCATTTTTCATGATCTTTCCGAATATATCATTTTTTCATATGATTGTAACTGATTGGATTGGTCCTTTAAAATATACGAATTTCAATGATTCTTTGAACGTAAAAACTTTGAACGCAGATGTAGTCCTAAGTCGATATTTAAGAGGTTATTCGGGAAAGCGTGATGCATGGCGTTTCAAAATTTCATAATTCAATGAATAAGGCTCCAGATGTTCGATTTTTCAAGAGTTTTCTTTTGGATCTACTCATAATAGTAACACCTACTCGCCTATACTATAGCAATTATTTTGATAATTTGCTTGACTGGGCAGATTTCTTTCAAAAATTTTCGACTCTTTTATAATTTTCGGCCATTCATTTGTTAGAAAGTTCTTATAATCGTTGTTATATTTAGAACAATATTGACAACTCCAATCACCATTTGATAAATTTGAATGAAAATTTTTGCTAAAATCATATGTATCAGAAAACTTGGAAATTCATACTAATGTAATACAAGTTCACTAGGCTCTTCTGTTTCTAGCCCATGCTTGACATCTAAAAAATTTTAAATGACATTAGTGTAACAAAACAAAAAACATACCTACAATAAATTTGCCATATAAATTTTCGGTTATAGTTTTATTTATGTCTTCCTTGTCGGTTACAGAGTTTAGCATAGAATAAAAGCATTCTTTATCGTCCTCCGTATAATTTTTATCATAAACCTGGCAGAACAATTCCTCTGCTTTTTCTTTATTTCTATCGACAAAGGAAGTCATCTAAGAATTTTATATTAAAAAACTACACAATTTTGCTTTAAAAAACAAGGTTTGAGGAGGTGTCAAGTTGATGGTGATGGGTTCAAGAAAAACCTTCCCCCGTCAACATAAAACGAAAAAATGTGAAAATCGGTAACTACTTGCAATTTGTTTACTTTGCCTATATACTTGAGAGAAAATTATGAACATGTTTACATAAGTTTTTTGTTTTAAGAAGTGTGAAACTATTAGGGACCTTAAAAACGAAAGATGGAGTAAAATTTATTAGGGGTCATCCAGATATTACGTAATAAAAAATCGGTTTTTTGACCCCTCCCTTGTAATCAACCGAAATCATTTGGCTACTCCCCATGATTATGTAATCAATGGTAAAAATTTTAAAATAAAAATCAAAGCCTTATAAACAATTTTTATAACAAAAATATGATATATACGAATGTTATTTGGTTTTAAATTGAAAAAATTGCTAACGGTTTTTCGAAAAATTGAAAAAGTTCGAAAAAATTGAAACAAAAAATTTTATACATTGTGATTACGTAATCATTGACCTGAACCCCACACATCAGACCGGAATTGAAAAACTTGTAGTCAAAAATCTGAGTTATAGGAACGATTATTTAGGCTCTAAATAACACAAATCACTTGGGGGT
>OZJO01012614.1:0-11022 GCA_900406225.1 Acrobeloides nanus | reverse complement strand
AATTGCTAGACAACGGTGGCAGAGTGCAGCTTTTTTGGCTCGTTTTATTTATGTAATTTATCCTAACCTATAAAAAAATTTCACATTCGCAAGAGGTGAAAAGAAAGGAGAGATAAAAGTTGTACAGTTCCAGAAACTTTTCTGGAAGAATTCTGCGATGGAGACAGATTTTTGAACCATAGTCGAAATTTTTTTCGGCTACCACATAACTTTTTATTGAATCAGGCAACGTGTACATTGAAACGAAAAGAAACGTGGATCCTTATATAGCTTTTTGATGCATCCATGCGTGGTCATATTGCCGGAAAAATCGGTGATGAAAATTTCCCGCCAATATGACCACGCAGGGATGCATCAAAAAAGCTATATAAGGGTCCACGTTTCTTTTCGTTTCAATGTACAAGTTTCCTGATTCAATAAAAAGTTTCGTGGTAGCCACAAAAAATTTCGACTATACATACAGTCAAACCTCGATATTGTGACACCCATCAAGCTGGAAAGACCACGCAGGGATGCCTCTTCGGGATGCCGTTATAACGAGACTCGACTGTATTAAATTTCTGACCACTACGGACACCTGTCCCCTTGCCTACGCCACTGGGCTGGGGAAAAACTTTTTTTTAAGTGAACAATTTTTAGTGGAATCAACAACAGGTCATTACTCGTTCGAATCGCTTTGTGATGTTTTATCATGTAAACTTGATTTTGGCATTCAAACCTGAATCTTGAATAATTTTTAGAATATTGTGACTGAACTTAAAATTTTCTTACAACCTCTTCAAGTGGCTGAAGGCTCTGTCTTGGTTGATATCTTGCATTTTCCAGAACGTTTATTCCCACCTGGTTCAGCTTTGAGAGAACAGTGTGAACATGGAGGAGTTGTTTCGAAGTAAGACACTGCAGTAGGATGATTCGAAACGGGCTTTTTGCAGTAGATATAAGACGAAATTCGCATATTTGACATGTTGAAAATACAGTTGTGCTGGTCAATTGACGTTTTTTTTATTTCAAATGTCAAATACAGTAAACGTTCGATAATCGGGCCACCCTAGAGGGGGGGGGGGGGGATTATCGAATTTCCCGCCAATATGACCACGCAGGGATGCATCAATAAAGCTATACAAGGTCCTTTCAAATTACATATGCATCCCTGCGTGGTCATATTGGCGGGAAAATCTAGAGGGGACCCGATTATCGAATTTTTGAGGGGGGGGGCCGATTAAAGGGATGCCCGATTATCGAACGTTTACTGTACTTTAAAATACAACTTTAGTTTAAAATCGGGTTCGAAAAATCCGTTCTAAATCATCCTAGAGAGCACCAGTTTTTTCCTGAGGTGAATCAAACTTTTTCTAGACTTATACAACACTGCAAACTGTTGTTAGTTAATAAGCAAGAAAACTTATGTGTCCGCGTGTTACAAACTTTGTACAAAATGGCAACAAGTGCAAAACACCAGTTTACAAGCCCACAAGTACGTTCATTTTTTATTTCAAATGGCATAAAATTAGAGCAAATCCGTGCGAAAAAATCTCTTACTCCGATATTTCGGTCCGAATGCAGTACAAGGTGCTAGTATAAGTGTCCCAAATATTAGCGATATGTCGACACAGGACAATTATGATTCGGAAGTTGTTTTCGACCATGATCTCAAGCCGCTGAAACATGTCTCTCTATACGAAGTACAATGCAAATTAAACAGTGCGGGTGCTGTTGGTAAGAATTTTGTTGATTTTAAGGGACGAGTATATGTTCGGGAGGGTTGATTCCATGTGAAAGAGCACAAAATTTCGAGCATTTTTTTTCAAGTAGCGCCGTAAAAGCAAAATTTTTTTCAAATTTTGTGCTCTTCCACACACGGAATCAACTCCCCAAAAGTAGACTGGTCCTTTAAAGTCTATGCCCAAGTTTTAGATCTTGTGATTGACCTAATTGTCATGGAGCCCTCATACGAAGTCTTTCAAAAGGCCTGTCATTTGGCCAATTCTTTGCTGATAGACGGAAATGACGAAGTATTTTTCAATTTTTAAGGGTCAAACAAAGGTTTTCACGTTTCGGGAATGCGCGCAATCGATTTTTGGCATAAAATTATCCTAGATATGTCATTTTTAAAAAAGTTTAGAACAAAATTTTTTTCGATTGTTGACCCTGGGGTGACCCCCATCTGATCCACAATAGCTCCGAAATTCTTTTCCAGGTTCAAACTTCATTCTATAATCATTTAACGCAAAAGAAAGTGTCCGGAAAATTCTTTCGAGTGTTTATTCTAAAACTTCAAGCAGCTCAAAACAGGATCAAGAGTGATATGATGTCCGGCACTAATAATAAGAACAGACCTAGTAAGAGCCATTTTTATACTAAATAGATAGACGCAAAAAATTTTACAGTTGAATTAGCCCAGAAATTGCCATCCAAAATCATCGGCCGACAAATCCACCAGCTATCCTTGATCCTAAAGAAGTATGCTTGTCTTCGTGGGCCAGTCCACTCGGAGAAAAAGAGTTGCCATAATTTGTTGATATTCGGAAAGTTCATGAAAAATGGAGCATTTTTTGTTTTTACAGCATGCTCTGAATCGTTGTAGTTTTCGAGATAATTGCGTTTGAAATTTTGAATTTGTATACATGTTTCGTTGTAATACACAAACTTTTGTGAATTTTTAATCGATTTTTTAAATTTTCATAAAATGAACATTGTAGCTATAATTTTTTATAGCTAAATGAGACGAANCACGAAAATGATCCAATTTGAACATTGTTTTGGGTTATTGAAACGAAAATTCTGATTCATGTTTTCATTTCAATAACCCAAAACAATATTCAAATTGGATAATTTTGGTGTCATTTTGTTCGTCTCATTTAGCTATAAAAAGCTATAGCTACAATGTTCATTTTATGAAAATTTAAAAATTCGATTAAACATTCAAAACAGTTTGTGTATTACAACGAAAACATGTGCACAAATTCAAAATTTCAAACGCAATTATCGCGAAAACTACAACGATTCAGAGGTTGTCGTAAAAACAAAAAGTGCTCTATATTTCATGAACTTTCCCAATATAACAAATTATGGCAACTTTTTCCCACTGGACTGGTCCTTTAATGGATTTAAACTGACCGATATGACGATAAAACTTTAAACGAAAAAAGGTCGAAATCTTGGGAGGTCTGTAGCTCAAAAAATTTCTATAGACGGTGATCTAGATCCTGCGCCATTTTTATGACCCCAACAAAAAGCCCTAGATTTAATTCAAAAATTTCAGACGCGATCTATTGCCAGCTGAAGTGTCCATCGTTGAACCGGTATTAAGGTTCATGCAATTGCTATGCGAGAATCACAATGCCACTCTTCAAGTATGATCTTGTTAAAGGTATGCGCAGGCACTTAAATTTTTGAATTCCCCCCCCCCCAGAGCAAGTTTTCGTTTCAATACAGATTTTTGGCAGAAAATCCATTTTTTACAAAGATGTTAAAATTTTCATAAAAATTCGATTGCAGCACACTATGAGATGAATAAAATGACACCAAACTTATCTGATTGGAATATTGTTTTAGGTTATTAAAACGAAAACATGAATTAGAATTTTCGTTTCAATAACTTAAAACATGGATATTTTGGTGTCATTTTATTCGTCTCATAGCGTTATAAAAAATACTGCATTCGCCTTTTTATAAAAATTTAAACATCTTTGTAAAAAATGGAATTTCCGCCAAAGTCTGTGTATTGAAACGAAAACTTGCTCTCGGGGAATTCAAAATTTTAATTGTCTGTGCACCACCTTTAAGGAAACAATTCTCCTATGTATATTTTTAGAATTTTTTGCGCACACAAGGCGGCCGCCCCGATTACAATTTAGTGGCCGAAACTTTGATGTTTTTGGACACGGTTTGTGGAAGTACGAAAGGGAGTCTGGGTGTTTTTGGGGAAATCGGGAAACATAACTTTTCACTTATTAAACAAGCTCTTATTACACTTGCGGAATTTTGTCAAGGACCGTGTCATGAAAATCAAGTGAGTCTAGACAAGTAGAGTATCCAGAAAAAAATTTCTAGGTGGCTAAAAATAAAATTTCGTGGGGGCCTAAAAACATAAGCCTTATAAAGTCCCTCTTATGATTTTAACGCTTTCTTGGGCATGAAAATGGCACAAAGCACGACCACGCAGGGATGCATGACAGGAAAAATTTTCCCGCCAAAATACGATCTCGCAGGGGTGCATTATTAACAAACAAAGCTATAAAAGGCCGTGATGCAAACATTTTACAATTGAATTACCAACAAACCAAGTGCTTTGGATTGGTGACTGCCAATAAGTCCTTTTTCAATCTTTATAGCTTTGTTTATTAACAATGCATCCCTGCGTGGTCGTGGGGATACACTATCGAGTCTATATACCCTTTGAAGGTAGCAAATCAAAAATCATTATAGAACACCTTGGCTATGCACGAATCAAATGGACTTGACATAATAATTTCTCTTGTTTTGAATGAGATCCGACCCTTAGCAGATGACCATATGGAGCTCGCGCTTGAAATCAAGGTGATATACAGTCAAACCTCAGTTTGATGACACCCGGCGGGGAACATAACGACCACGCAGGGATGCCGGCAGAAAAATTTGGTATATAAAGAAATCGATTTGCTTATATACCAAATTTTCCCGCCGGCATCCCTGTGTGGTCGCTGCCACACAAACAATATGGCTGATCATTTTGACTAATGTTTCGTGTTTAGAGTAATGCATCAAAGCTTTTACTAGCCATAATGGAGTCACGGCATGATGGTGAAAACGCAGAAAGGGTGTTGAGGAATATGTCACACACATCCGGTGGACCAAAACAACTTGTAACGAAGCAATAACAGAAAATATCTGGACTAAAAATTTTAGATCAAAGCAATTACACAGGCTTATGAGATGTCGAATTCTCAAGATTTTAAAGATACCAGGTTTCGGCAACAATTATTGGCACAACATGTAAATTTTTTTACTTTTGCAACGCATCCCTGCGTGATCATGTTGGCGGGAAAATTCGAAAAGTTCAAAAAATGGAGCATTTTTTGTTTCTACAGCATGTTTTGAACTGTTGTAGTTTTTGAAAAAAAATTGCATTTGAATTTGGCGATTTTTGAAATCTATGTATTACAACGAAAACATGAACGCAGTGAAGAAAATTCGTCCCTGAATCAATAAAAGTTGTGTATTGACGCGAAAATTAAAAACAATTTTTTCAATAAAATTTTGACCCTGCTGGGATCGAACTCGTGCCAACAACATGATGTCCTAGCCATTAGGCCATGCGCGCCAACATTTTTGAATTTAGCTTGATATTTTTAGACCACAAATATCGCCGACTCAAGGCTAACAATCCCAGAAATTGCCATCCAAAATTATCAGCCGACACATCCACCTCAGCTGACAAATCCACCAGCTATCGTTGATCCTAAAGAAGTATTCTTGTTTTCTTGGACCAGTCCACTCGGAAAAAGAGTTGCCATAATTTGTATATATTCGGAAAGTTCATGAAAAATAGAGCATTTTTTGTTTTTACGGCATGCTCTGAATTGTTGTAGTTTTCGAGATAATTGCGTTTGAAATTTTGAATTTGTGCACATGTTTTCGTTGTAATACACAAACTGTTTTGAATTTTTTGTTGAAAAATCGATTTTTTAAATTTTCATAAAATGAACATTGTAGCAATTTCTATAGCTCAATGAGACGAACAAAATGACACAAAAATTATCCAATTTGAAAATTGTTTTGGGTTATTGAAACGAAAACATGAATCAGAATTTTCGCTTCACTAACCCAAAACAATTTTCAAATTGGATAATTTTTGTGTCATTTTGTTCGTCTCATTTAGTTATAAACAATTGCTACAATGTTCATTTTATGAAAATTTAAAAAATCGATTTTTCTGCAAAAAAGCTTGTGTATTACAACGAAAACATGAACAATTTCAAACGCCATTATCTCGAAAACTACAACGATTCAGAATATGCCGTAAAAACAAAAAATGCTCCATTTTTCATGAACTTTCCGAATATCAACAACAATGGCAACTTTTTTCCCACTGGACTGGGAAAATGCTAAATCCTTTTGCATATAGGTCGGGCATAATATTTACATTCTGGCACATCAACTGTCAAGACACAACTCCGAGCTAGCAAAGCTGCTAAATCCAGAGGCAACGAAAAATTCCGCAACCAAAAAAGCACTATGTTTTTATAAAGAGCACACTGCCCAGATCGAGGTTCTTTACATTACAATTTGGCAGGGGTGTCAGATTTCGAAATTCGCATAATCAATCTAGTTCAGGTTGGACCATAAAAGTAAAAAATTTTCAAAAAGTTTCTTCACAAACCCTCTGCTGAATAAATTTCAGCAGGGGATTTCTAAAGAAACTTTTTTAAATTTGTTACTTTAACGGTCCAATTTGAAATCGATTAATTATGCGAATTTCAAAACTGGCACCCCTGCTGCAGTTTTGGTCATGACCAACGGATTTAGATTGTCCGAGCAGACAGGAAACTAGAAAGAGTGGTATTCCCAATCCATGAAGTTTGCTCGTATTTAACTGAGGCCACCAAACAGAATATACTCAATAACACCGAAAGAGATGCGCAGGGGTCTAAAGTGACGGACTTTTTCGACAAATGGAAGTCTTTATATAATGAGATGAAGTGGCAGAAAAAATTGCAGGGTACAGTCAACTCTCGATTTAGTGGCCCCTCCCGAGAATTTTTCTGCCAACACGACCACGCAGGGATGCGTTGCAAAAGTATAAATATAGTCAAACTAGATTTAGTGACCCCTCTCAAGTGTCACTAAATCAAATTGGAGTAGACTATATTTATACTTTTGCAACGCATCCCTGCGTGGTCGTGTTGGCGGGAAAATTCTCAGAAGGGGTCACTAAATCGAGAGTTGCCTGTATACAAAATTTGGATAGACATGTGCAGTGCCGACTCAATTTTAGATAGACCCTGGCTAAGTGCATGTACAAAGCAGTTGAGATTTTGGGGTCGAATGTCTTTTCTATTCGCTATTCTTATCAATGGCATAATCGCGTTTTTCTATCCCTTTGATGCCTCGACATTTAGTGAGAATTTAAATTTTTTTACAGTCAAACCTCCGTCTAATGACAGCGACCACGGAGGGATGCTAGCGGGAAAATTTGATATATATATAGCAAGTCGATTTTTTTATATACCAAATTTTCCCGCCAGCATCCCTGTGTGGTCGTTATGTTTCCCGTCGGGTGTCATAAAACGGAGATTTGACTGTATAAAGAATATCTTTTCAGGTGAGCTCAACCCGTCGGATCCGCTCGTGTACACTCTTACATTGGCCCCATTATTTTATCTTTACACAAAGTGGAATGATAGGCAGGTTTTAAGGACCAGTCTACTCAGAAAAAACTATGTAAAAATTATATATTCGGAAAGTTCATGAAAAATGGAGTATTTTTTGTTTTTACGGCATGTTCTGAATCGTTATGGTTATTGAGATAATTGCGTTTGAAATTGCTCATGTTTTTCGTTGTAATACACAAACTTTTTTGAATTTTTTTGCGAAAAAATCAATTTTTTATCGATTTTTTCAATTTTCATAACATGAACATTGTAGCAATTTTTTATAACTCTATGAGACGAATAAAATGACGCCAAAATTATCCAATTTGAAAATTGTTTTGGGTTATTGAAACGAAAACATGGTTCAACAATCAATAACCATGAATCATGTTTTCGTTCAATAACCCAAAACAATGTTCAAATTAAATAATTTTGGCGTCATTTTATTCGTCTCGTCAAGTTATAAAAGATTGCTACAATGATCATGTTATAAAAATTTAAAAGTTTTTTTTTCCCGAGTGGACTGGTCCTTTAAGGTTAAATCATGTTGCTATAATATTTTTTAGGACGTTTTCTGATATGTCCAAGAGTTCGATGTTAGCAATATATGTTTTAATGTTGGCCAGCTCACTTTTATCAATAGCCATTGTTGGCATCTTACCAACGTTGTACATGTTTGGTATTCTACAGGTATGAATTAGTTGACCTCCTTATTTTTTCTCGTTATTAGACTTTGCACAATTCTTTAGGGGCAGTAATGATTAGGCATGGGGCCAGGAGACCCAGGCCCCCCATAATGGAAAAATGAAAAAATTTTCCTACTATGTTTTTCCTAATATTTTTGAAATTATTTATCAAAAATTCTAGTGGTCTCCAATTATGATTTTTCACAAAAAAAGACCAAAAATATCCCAAATTTTTCATTTTTTTTCACCAAAATTCACTATTTTTTCATCAACAATTTTCATTGCCTGTGTATTTTCAGCTTAAAAGACCAGTTCAGTGGGAAAGTAGTTGTCATTTTTCTTGATATTCAAAAAAGTTTGTATATTATAACGAAAACATGTACACAAATTGAAAATTTCAAACGCAATTTTCTCGAAAACTACAACGATTCAGAACATGCCGTAAAGACAAAAGATGCTCCATTTTCATGAACTTTCAGAATATCAACAAAAATGACAACTTTTCCCCCACTGGACTGGTCCCTTTAAGAAATCGAAAGATTTGGAGGGAGACATGCCCCTTGTATTTTGCGAAAATTTCAAAATTTATTCAATTTTTGTACCTCTTTAAACCTTTAAATTCTTTAAATTTAAAAAACGATCTTTTTGGTTTTATCCATCTTCAAAAAATGATTAAGTAAGCTATTTTAGCTAGTCAACAAAACCATACACTTGGTCAGCTACGTCGGGAACAAAGGCCTAATTGATAGGTGTTGGTCGGAATGGATTGAAGATACAGCATTTTGGTATCTTGTAGCGTATCTTCTTTGTTGCATCTTCGGGTTATTTGTACATCCTTTCTTCTATTCTTTATTGGTAAGCCAACCGCTGAATTTTTTCCGCCAAACAAGACCACGAAGGGATGCGTCAAAGCTATATAAGGATCGACGTTTCTTTTCGTCTCAATGTACACGTTGCCTGATTCAATAAAAAGTTCCGCGGTAGCCAAAACAATTTCGACTATACCCTGTCATTTGCAGTCGCTAATCCTAATTAGTACTCATTCTATTCCTAACTTTTAGTTATTTGATATTATTGTAAGTGAAGAAACTCTCCGAAACGTGATACGTTCAGTTACTCGAAATTGGCAGTCCATCATTCTTACGGGTTTACTTGCTCTTATACTGGTTTATCACTTTTCAATATTGGGCTATTTATTCTTCCAAAAAGGTATGTTCAAACAGACCCCAGCTACGGGGTCACTTTTTTGGGGGTAAAAATTCCATTTTTGGTGAAAAATACCATTTTTTAGTGAAAAAAATGGTAATTTTTTTAAAAATCGGATAAACATCAAATCCAAAAATTCATAAATTTCATTAAGATTTTAAACTGGAAGTGGATAAGGCGAAAGAGACACAGAGATTCGGCCACTTGGAAGCCGCAATATCAAAAGCGAATGGGATTTTGGATGAAATTCGTCATAACACACAACAACAATTTTGTACAAGCGAAGATGACTGTTCGCAAGTTGATCCAGCGCTTAAGGCTGAAGAAAGTGCGGTGGAAGAAGAGGAGGATAAGGAAGAAGTGGCAGCTTGTGACACCTTACGGATGTGTATAGTTACAACGTTGAATTGGGGTCTTCGAAATGGTGGGGGCATTGGAGATGTTTTGCGGAATGTCCATCCCGATGTAGGTGCAGAAGACATTGAACTACAGTCGACTGACTCCTCCCTTGGGGTGTCATATCGAGAGTCGACTGTATAGGTTGTTTTTCGGGAAATCACGAGCAACAGGAGTAGCATTTTGAAAATTACGTATTTTTCAGAAAAATTTTCTTTACTTTTATTGCCTGATTTTCAATATTAATTTATTATTGAAACGAAAATTTAAAAAATTAAAAAAATTTTCTTCAAAATCTTGAGCCTGTGATTCCCCGAAATAGCAACCTATATCAATATACAGGGTGGCTAAAAAAGTGTACTTTTTGTGATTTTTGAACTCGTATTTGTTTCTACGGATGACCCCTCTAGGGGTAATTTTATGTGAGGAATCGATTGTGCATATTCCCGAAAAATTAATGAAAAAACTTTTTCCTGAATCAGGTCAGGAAACTTCGAGAAAATGAGATTTTTTCGAGAAAATCTCTTTTTTTTCTTCGGGAAAATCAGATATTCCGGGAGAAAAATCAGTTTATCAAACTATTTTTATTTTTAGGAATCTCACTTTTTATGGCGAATTATATACGATCTTTCATTTTTTGTTATGTTGATAGTCATCGTGTTAAACCTGGTATTTGGTGTTATTATTGATACATTTGGCGATCTACGTACGGAAAAGAACGAAAAAGAAGATGTTTTGAAGAACAATTGCTTCATTTGTGGGATGGAACGAGGACGGTATGTGTTCTAATCTCGTCTGGAAACCAGGGGTCGAAAAGGGACCGGCCCTCGTCCCCGGAGGCCGGCCTTGGGGCCATACATGGGCAAAGGGGGGGGACTGTTTCCCCTACTTCTTCTTATTGGCCGAAAAATGTAATACCACTTCTTATTCTGCCCAAAGTCCGAAAAAACACATAAGGGTTCCTCCTTATGTTTTTGCCTAAAATTTGAAAAAAGTCGATTTTTTGGGTAAAAACTCTTTGGGGGGGGGCTGAACTGCACCGATCGGTGCAGTTCGGCCCCCCAAAATGTTTGTATTTATGCGAATTTTGGGGGGGGGCCGAACTGCACTTAGAAAAAAATTTTAAGAATGACAGAAGTAGAAAAATTTTTTAAGAATGACCTTTCTTGGGATAATTTTGACTGAAAAATCCAAAAAACACACTCAAAAAATTCAAAAAAATTTCCTTGACCGTGTTTTGGGCATTTTTTGACCTCAAAACCCATGTTTTTTGGGCTTTGAGGTCAAAAAATGTCCAAAACACGATCAAGGAAATTTTTTTGGATTTTTTGAGTGTGTTTTTTGGATTTTTCAGCCAAAATTATCCCAAGAAAGGTCATTCT
>OZJO01012602.1:0-17983 GCA_900406225.1 Acrobeloides nanus | reverse complement strand
GGACGAACAGAGTCTAACATGGCTAGTAAAGCCATGTTCGACTCTGTTCGTCCGCAAATGTCGCATCCGCAAATGTTCGTCCGCAAATGTCTCATCCGCAAATGTTCGTCCGCAAATGTTCGTCCGCAAATGTCGCATCCGCAAATGTTCGTCCGCAAATGTTCGTCCGCAAATGTTCGTCCGCAAATGTCGCATCCGCAAATGTTCGTCCGCAAATAAGGCCACGCCATAGGGTCGGGTAGAAAATTTTGACCCTTTAGGGGCATGTGCGAGAAATCAATTGCGCACATTGAAAAATTTTGGAAATTTTTTCCGGGGGTCAAAAAATGGAAAAAATTGCGAAAAATTAAGGGTTATAAATTTTAACCCCAACAAAATCATTTTTAGGGGTAAGTTTATGCGACAAATCGATTTCGCGCATCAAAAAATTCTGAAAATTTTTTCTGGGGGTCAAAAAATGGAAAAAATTGCGAAAAATTAGGGGTTATAAATTTTAACCTCAACATCCCGGAAAAATTTTTCAGAATTTTTCGATGCGTGCAATCGATTTCTCGCATAAAATTACCCCTAAAGGGTCACTTGTTAAAAAATTTTCTACCCGACCCTATTTCGGACCCCCTTTAAAGAGACATTTTCACGGAAAAAATCGGTCAATTTTTATTTTTAGATCGCATTTTTTCGAGAAACTTTTCCAAAAAACTTAACATCTAAAAATGTTTGTAATGTGGATAGAAATTGGATGCCAATTACAAAGACCTTTTACAAAGAAATTTTACAAGGCAAAATTCTGTGGGAAGATGTTACAACAACTTTTTTACAGGACGCTGTAGATGTCCCGCAATTACATCATCTCATTTAATGGAAAGAAATTACAGCTTCTAAGTTACATGATTCGATTTACAGTGATGACACAAACTCGAAAAATCGTGAACTTTTAAATTCTTTTATACAGGGCCTACTGGGACACCCTGTATAAACGAATTTAAAAGTTCATAGTTTTTTCGAGCCTGTAACTGCATCATACACCTTCATCCCTGTAAATCGAATCATGTAACTCAAAAGTTGTAACTCCTTCCCACAAAAAGAGATAGTGTAACTGCGGGACATATACAGTGTCCTGTAAAAAAGTCGCTGTAACTCCTTCCCACAGAATTTGGCCGTAAAATTTCTTCGTAACTAGCATCCACCTGCTGATTATTGTAAAATCGACAAAGTGTGGGAATTGTCGCGAAATTGAAGTTTTCTTCGTTTTTTCAACCAAATTATATTTCTATTTCGTTCTTTGTAAAATTTTGCAGAAAAACGAAAAATTGACGAAAAACACCAATTTATTATGAAAAATGAAGAAATTCGTTGTAAACTTTGAAACGAAAAACTTTTCTTCCTCCAAATCACGTCGTCAATGGTTCTAAAATATTCCTCATGAAATTCTAAAAAACTTTAACTTTGGGTCCGACTCAAATTTCTTTAACCCTGATTCAGGGAAATAGATGTGTGTATTGAAGCGAAAATAAAAAATTTTGAAATTTCTCCCTCAAAATCATATTTCTGGGAGTAATTTCATGCGGGGAATCGATTGCATGCATTCCCGGAGCTTGAAAACGCTTCCCTGATTCTAATTTAGGGAAATAAGAATGTATATTGCAGCGAAAATCCAAATGTACTAATTTAATTTCCCTAAATCAGGGTCAAGGAAGCTTGGGCCTAAGCCTAGATTAAGCTTAGGCCTAAATCTAGGCTTAGGCCTATCTGAGTATAATTTCTGAAATTTTCAAATATGCTTAGGCTTATCTGAAACTTTCAGATATGATGGTAACATATATAGCCCTTTATTTTCGATCCGTGGAATCCGAAAATGAAGCCTAAAAAATTTATGATACCAATATTTTATGGTTTACATTAATTTAAAAAAGCACACCAATTTTGTGGAAACATATGTGCGTTCATAAAATTATAATCACTATATGCCATAATCGATTGATTTAACATGTAATGATATTGGTGAAAAATAAAGCACGTAATGTTTGCACGGCAGCCATGGCATGCTAAATGATCATTTCTAAAATAGATTATTCAAAGGTCTTTAGAAATAAGCACTGCTTATTTCTAGTTGGGTATTTGAGAATACGGATCTTGTTTAAATAAGTTCTATTGGGTCCTAGTACACAATGATGAAACGATATACTTTTCAAAAACAAATATCTTAGAACCTCATCCAAAAAATAGAACACCACTTTAAACATTAAAGTGGGGATCCATTTGGGGGTCATTCTCCGAAAAAATTTTTTTGCCAAAACAGACTATATAGGGGTAAAATCATGTGAAAAATCGATTGCGCACATTCCCGAAATGTGAAAATGCTTCCTTGACCTTGATTCAGGGAATGGGGTGAGTGTATTGAAGCGAAAATCAAAAATTTTCGGATTTTTATGAGAAAACCGTCGATTCCTAGGTTTTTCTAGGCGAGGAATCGATTGCGTGCAATCCCGAAGAATGAAAACGCTCCCTTGACCCTGATTCAGAGAAGGTGGTGGGTATATTTAAGAGAAAATCAAACATTTTCGGATTTTTATGATTTTCGCTTCAATATACCAATTCCTCCTGAATTTGGGTCAAGGGAGCGTTTTCACGCTTCGGGGATGCGCGCAATCGATTCCCCACCTAGAAAAATCTAAGAATTGACGGTTTTCTCATAAAAATGTTTGATTTTCACTTCAATATACCCATCACTTTCCCTGAACCAGGGTCAAGGAACCATTTTCACGATTCAGGAATGCGCACAATCGATTTTTTGCATGATTCTAATCCTATATAGGTCAAAAATCGAGAAAAAAAGTTTTTTCGGAGAATGACCCCCAAATGGGTTCCCATTTTAATAACTTTTGATCGAGATTGATTTAGTCCGGAAAAATCTCATTAGTCGTGCAGACTTACAGCTGTCTAATGACATCAAGATCATGTTCTAAATCAGTCTCTATCGAAAGATATGGCTATTTGAAAATTCAAAAAAATCACTGGGTGAGATTCTATTAGAGCATTTAAGGAGTTGCGGTGCGACAAAGCTGCTGGGGAGCGCGGAAAAATTTTAAAACGAGGAGGAAAAGTACTACTGGGTCATGATTGGAAGAAGATCGATGAAACACCAATGCAACCAACTACGAAAAGCCTAGATCGCCCGGTGGATCCACACCGAAAACCAGTTGTTATATTCTTCTAAGAATTCGAACTACAGAAAGAAGCCTAGAACTACCGAACAAGTACCAGAAGTTGACTAGTCTGATACCGAAATCCGGTCTGACACTGGTTCAGTTAATGGCGATGAAGAAGTGCGAGAAACACTCAGTTGGAACATCAAAACTCTAAGTAAAAAATAAGTACATGTTTTCAGAGCCATTGGAGCTCCGAAATTTCGGATGGGGCTCAGGTCCAAAAATTTTGAACAATCATAACCCCCCCCCCTGTTGCGGAAGGCCGCAATGTACAAGCACTCGCCGATCAAGTATCGTCCTATTCAACAGGCATGCATCTGTCGGCTGCCCTGGTCTAGTGGTTAGGATCGTCGGCAAAACCCTAATAACAACGAACTTTAGATACACATTTGATGTTAATGGCAACACCAAATTGGTGTTCATTCTAACACCAAAATGATGCAATATGATACCAACAAAATTTGGTGTTAATTGGAGTAATTAACACCATTTGGTGTTAATTGTGGCTCATATTAAAGGAATGGTGCACATCAATACAATTTTGAAGAACAGATTTTCGTGCCAATAATTAGATCTAAATTGTAATTCAGGCAATGTAGTTTGTAGTTGAATTTGTGATTGTTTTTTAAAAGTTTTTGTTCCAAATTTTTATCACTTTTTTACATTTTTGATTTTTGACGCTTACTTTTTTCACGTTTTTTATTTGAATTTTTCTCAAAAATTCAAATGATTTTACCACTCTTATGCAGAATTTATACAGAGAAGGCAAAAGTCCTGGCCTAGGCGGACAAAAGTCCTGACTCAAGGGACAAAAGTTTTGACATTTCAAAAAAGTGTTTTCTCGACAATTCTGGACGAGAAAACACCTTTTCAGCGTTTTTGACAAGGTCAGGACTTTTGTCCGCCTAGGCCAGGACTTTTGCCTTCTCTGTATAAATTCTGCATAAGAGTGGCAAAAATCATTTGAATTTTTGAGAAAAATTCAAATCAAAAACGTGAAAAAAGTAAGCGTGAAAAATCAAAAACGTAAAAAAGTGCAAAAATTTGGGACAAAAACTTTTAAAAAACAATCACAAATTCAACTACAAACTACAGGGTGGCCAAAAAAAACCGGATTTTTGCGATTTTTCGAACAATTTTTTGCAAAAAAATTTTTTTTGAATTTTTGCAAAAATGGCTTTTCTAGGGATAATTTTATGCAAAAATCGATTGCGCGCATTCCCGAAGCATGAAAACGCTTCCTTGACCCTGATTCAGGGAAGATGGTGGGTGATTTGAAGCAAAAATCGAAAAATTTTCCCTGAATCAGGGTCAAGGAAGCGTTTTCATGCTTCGGGAATGCGCGCAATCGATTTTTCGCATAAAATTACCCCTAGAAAAGTCATTTTTGCAAAAATTCAAAAAAAAATTTTTTTGCAAAAAATTGCTCGAAAAATCTGGTTTTTTTTGGCTACCCTGTATATTGCCTGAATTGCAATTTAGATCTAATTATTGGCACGAAAATCTGTTCTTCAAAATTGTATTGGCGTGCACCGCTCCTTTAACATCAAAGTGATGTCAAATATAGATTAACACCATTTTATGACAAATCATAAATTGGACTCATTTTTAGAACTTAAATATAAGAAAATCGGCTGATTCTTGTTAATATATAGTAGAGACCGGATTTTTCAACAAAACGAGAACGGGGTGACGAGTTGACCGGGGCCGGGGACAACCGAGGCTAAATCCCCGGTTTTCCGGGTCTGCTCTTCTGACACATGGTTTCAACGCCTAGCTCGGAACTTCAGAAAGAAAATCTAATGCAAATCTCCATAAAAAGTTGGGCACTTTTGAATACGACTTGAAATCGAGAAATACCTTCAACTTGTGGTGCCATCGGCATGAGACTGTATTCTCCGAAGACGGAGCGTCTATATCTTACGAGGAAAAGGTCAGAGTTCTTATCCGTTGTCTCAGCAATCCTGTTTATTGGTGGTTAGCAAGAATGAAGAAGAGCATGAAGAAGAGATCAAGACTTTATTCGATCAATAACAAACTTGACTGTCAAATATGGTTTATGCGGAAGAATAAAGTTCGAATTATTCCAACATTAAAACGAAAGTTTTGAAAGTTATTATAATTGCAATACTTTTCTTTATTATGTTCAAATGTTTAGCTTAAAACAGGTTCCGCGATAGAATCGAGCTTTGAGACGAAGGGCATGTTACAAAAAATTTTTCATCACTGAACGAAAATTTAGGTGGATATTCTGATAGCCGAGTTATGCAACTTTAGTTCTGGACTCCGACCCGACGACCTCTCCCCTTAGCGCTATGGCCCGTAGAAGTTGAGGAAAATGGCCATGTTTTGACCAAACTTGGGTCGGCTATAAGTCATTAAGTCTTTTAGCTATTGACAAACAGTCTTTTGAATTTTGTAGCTAGAGATTGGGGCTTCATTTTATGCTAAAACAACCTTAGCCCCAGACACTCACATAATTTTATACTTGGCCAAATATCCAAAAATACCCCAAAAATTGACGCCCCTCGTGGAGTCAAAGTACCCTTAAACTTTGAAAGAACATCTTGAAACTTTCCATAAAGATAGCTCTATATATGGGGAACGTTTATGCAAAAAAAATTGAAGGATCCAAAAAAATAGTTTCACAGGTTTAAAGTTCGACTATCCGCCCCTACTCGATTTCGAATCTAGAATAGCGAATTTTGCCATAATTTATATATATTCGGAAAATTCATAAAAAATTTTTTCAGAAAATTTCATCAAATGGAGCATTTTTTGTTTTTACAGTAAATTCTGAATCGTTGTCGAGATAATCGCGTTTGAAGTTGGCGATTTTTGAATTGCGATTTTGAATTTGAATTTCCGGCCAAATTGAAAATCAGTGTTTTGTTCAAGGCAATCAAAAAACATATTTTGAAAAAAATCCGCATTAAAAATCGTTCGTATAACGCGCGTGGTGATCTTTTTGATGTGAAACACTCGATTTTTCCTAGTTTTCCTACTAAATATGGTTTTTTGATATGCTCTTTCAGAAAAAAGTTTAGAGTTATTTTCGCACATATAAGCTATGATCTTATGAAAATATTGGGTGACGTTATTGATGTGAAACACAGTGAATGTAAAAACTATTATCCAAAGCTACTTTTTCAAAAAGGTATGACTTGTTAAAAAATTCGCATTAATTATGATAAAATCTAATAATTGGTTATCCAGAAATCAAATAAAGAAACATACTTAATGCATAAGTCGATAAACCCTGAGATAAATCTTTCTATCGGGTCTCTAACAAATACAAAATGAATCCATTCGCTCATTAACGTTGACATCATATGTAATAATCTTGTAGAATATTGAATATGCGAATCCCCCATGTTAAATGTTTCGTTTGAATATGGATCTGGTGGAAATTGAAGATAGTCATTAAATGCGCAAATACTAAATTTTTATGAAGAATTTATTTTGTTATCAAATCTAGTTATTCAATAATCAACAAGACAACAGGACAGACAAGAAATAATTATAGTGAAAGACAACAGACGCATGAACAGTTAAAAAAACAACCCACAGTGAAACACAAAACACATGAACATATACCAAAACAACTTAAAAAATAAGATAATAAAAAACCTAATGGAAAGACAACAAAAGGTTGGGAAGTTCTGCCACATCCAGCATATAGCCCAGCTTTTGCACCATCGGACTACCACCTTTTCCGGAATCTGCAGTCAAACCTGGACGAGTTGCACTTTAAAAATGATGAAGATGCAAAAAATGGCTTCGAACCTATTTTGACCAAAAACCCCGTATTTTTTGACAGAGGAATTCGAAGCTTACCTACTAAATGGGCACAATTAATACTAAATAATGGTGAATATCTTACTTAATTTTGATTTACTTTTATTGAATAAAATTTAAGTTGAAAATCCGGAAAAGACTTTCCCACCAACCCAATAGAATAGATCTGTTACTTAAGATTTGCCATATTCCTGATCGGACGCCCGATCATGAACGAAGATGATTGATTCAAATCAAAAGTCCGATTCTGAATCAGACGAAATTCAAAATCGAACACAACATATAAATTACCTATCAAAACTTAATGTGAGATTAAAATGGCATCTTCTATATGTTGTTTCTTTATTTAATAAACACATTATTCTTCTCAACCATGACGACATATTTTTATATATGACACATGCGGTAAGCTTATATTTATCACTAATAGATAACGATATAAAAAAATTTTGTCCTGGCTTAACACATCTATGCGAGTCATTCTGTTGACATATTTCATGAATTTTATTAAAGTTGGTATTAAAGTAACTTATGTTTGGCAACGGCTAAATTATTCAGCTGTAAAAAATTGATTTTGATGAAAAAGTTCATTTTTTATATTAAAACAATAAATGGATTTTAAAACTTTTTCAGAGCGAAAAATCTAAAAAATCATTTCATCGATGACTCTAAAATATTTCTCATCAAATTCTAAGAAACTTTAATTTTGGGTCCAACCCAAGTTTCTCGGCTAAATTTCGAGAAAAATAAATTCTTTTTTGGATGTTTTTTATCCTTTAAAAAATAGTCGTTGTTCTGAGAGGTTTTTGCGGTCGAAAAACATGAATCCGATCGATTCGAGTCAATTTGGAGTGAATTTGAGCGAGTTTTGGTTGAAGAGAATCGTTTGGTGAACGTTTCAACGACTAAAAAAATTTCCCTGAGGGGAGCGTACCCCAGGATTTTTGGAAAAAAATCCTGCTGAAAAAGTTCTACCTCAATTTCCGTTGGTCGCCACGCAGATCAAAAGCTTTCCTGATAAAACCTTTTTTATTTGCAAGAGACTATTAGAGCAATATTAGATCTAAAAAGTTGCCGATGTTTTTATTTAAACTTTGTTTTCGATTTTCTACTGCACTTTGAAAATTGTGTATAATACATATAACACAGTGCAATTTCACCTATAAAACCCGTCTTGGAAATTTCAAATTTTGCCAAAAATGTGTTCTGAAAGGTTTTTGCGGTCGAAAAACACGAATTCGAGCGATTGAGACGCTCCGAGATCAAGGAGACCAAGTTCTGGCAGTAATTACCTCTATAGGAAGGGTATAATAAAAAAAATTCATCTAAATTATATAAAATTTGACCAAAAATATTTTCTATGGATTTTCGCTGAGAAAAATAGATATATTTATGACAAATACTTGATAAAATTTAAAAAATCATTATTTAAGTATTTATAGCAAGAAGTTTTATATAACATTCAAAAAAATTAAAAATAATGCGCGTTCGGACCTTCAAATGTGTGCTATTGAATTTCGCGCACGCGTTTCTTGTTCATGAACATGTAAACGCGCTGGAGAGCATGCATTCGGCATTGAATAAGTGCGTTCTAGCGCTTCAACGTGCGCTTGTGAATTTCGGCAAGTAACTACTTTTCCTAATCTCGAAATTGACCCTTTTAAATGTTGCACACCATTTCAAATGCTCAAATATGTTTCTTTTGCGTCCAAATTTCATACTACATACTCAGTTTGTCTAGTGCCACGGCAACCCAAAAAGTTCGAACTTTCGAGATATTGCCTCTTAAAACAGGACTTACAAGCAATGAAGGAGTCGTTAATTTATCATCAACCAGTTTTAATCTTATTATTTCGTCTTTTCGTGTTTCTTTCAAAACTTCAGTACTTTCAAATATAACTTGGCTACATAAATCTAACGTGTTCATACTATATTTATAATATAAAGTAATAAAATTCTTTATAAAATAATAACAAATACATATTATTATGTATTTATTAATTGCGGCTTTGTTTATTATTTTCATGATATTAAATCTAAAACGTCTTTTTAGAAAATACATAGTGTATATATGTTAGCGTAACAGGTGAAATTTTACCTTTTTCTAGGAAAAGGTGAAAATTCAGCAAACGTAGACCGGGCTCTATCAGGAGAATGAGGATAGACCAATTTTCATATCGCAGGAGAGCAAAATCGTAGGCTGAGCTTCGTAACGCAGGGGAGAGGTCGTAACCGACCTCCTTAGTGCATGGGAATGAGACCATAGACCGAACATTGTAACATAGGGGATAGGCCGGGCTCTATTACAGGGGCGAGACTGTAACGCAGGGAACGAAGCCATAGGATGACCTCATCAGCGCAGTGAGAGCCGTAGCCAGATAGTAGAATAAGGCCGTATGCTGACTGTGAGCTTTTTAGCTACGTAGGCAATAGAGCTTGTTGTGCAGGGGAACAAGACATCAATCGAGTTTCATTGAACAGGGAAAGAGGTCGAAAGCTCAACTCCGTTACATTGATATCTTTTTTTTGGGTTACCCCTCTCAGCTTCCTTATGTTACTGAATTCGGTCTATGACCCTCGATCCCTGCACTATCGAGTTCAATCTATGGCATTACTCCTCTGCGCTACGAAGCTCGGTCTAAGGTTTCGTCTCTGCATTAGAGCTCGGTCTCGTACTTTTTGCGTTAGTACTCAGCCTGCCTTTGCTGAATTTTTACCTTTTCCTAGAAAAGATGAAATTTCTCATTTTCTGAATAAATTTTATTTTCTAAATAAAACCTTTTCCTAGGAAAGGTGTTTTCCCGATTTTTGGAATGAATAATCCGAATTTGGCATCAAATTTAAATTAGAAGTTAACCCCGACGAGATACTATAGAATTTACACATTTAACTTCAGAGGGCAATATCTCCAAGGTTATAAAAGATTTTTTGATGCGGTTTTTTATTTTGTAGGGGATGAAAAACTAACAAGTAAATTACTCTAATTTGGTATCACTGATTTTGATAAACATACTTTAAAGATGCGTTATAACGAGTATAAAATCATGGTATAAAAATTTTTTACTATCAAAAAATCGCTGACAAGAAAATTGACAAATACTGTCAAAAATTTTATGTAAAGGTATTTAAATGAAATAAAAGTTCGTGGAACATGTCGCAGTCGGTAGCTAGTTGGCCTCTCATGTTGAAGGGCCAAATTCGATCACCGCCAGAATTGAAACCTTTTTTAACGAATTAAAAAAAGTTATAAAAGCAAACCCCCCTTAAAATTGTCTGAAACATTTTGCGTTTCGTTAGTTTCTCGAAAAAATTTTCTACACCTTATATCACATTCCGATTGGAGTCGAATTGTTTTTGATTTTTTCAAATGAGCTTATTTGTTGCATATTTGCATTACCAGGGGATTTTTCTATGCAGAAAGAAGACAAGATGAGAGAAATGGAATCAAATGAATTTTCCTTAATAATGGAACAAGACTTCTTTGCGCGAAGAAATAAATGCATCAGCAGATTGTGTTGACAATGAAAGTGAAGTTGTTGCTAATGAAGAATAAAATTTTTAAGTTTGTGTATATGAGATGATTATCTTTTAATAAATATAATTTATGTATATGAGATAATTATCTTTTATTAAAACACCTTTTTTAAGAAAACAGAGCTTTATGTCACAAAACGTGTCACAAAATTTTTTAAGGGTTATTACTTTTTCGTGCGATTTTCTCGTTTTTCTATCGATTTCCTCAAAGGTAACTTTTAAGAAAATTTCAGAAGAAATCAAGCTCTACAACTTTAGTAAAAGAGAATTTGAACGAATCTTTGTAGAAATCGATAAAATTCATTATCAAAATAAGTATCCTTACAAAATTTTTGTGACACCCAAAGCTCGGTTTTCTTAAAAAGTTTGTCTTAAATATATCCATAAAAAATTTTCTGCAAAAAAGAGTCAAAAATGCGTCTCACTAAAGAGTCAAATTGATTAAATCAGACTTTGTAAGAATATGGTTCAATGATCAGGCGACAATTTTTAAAAGATCTTGGATTTTGTTCAAAATATCTCTTAAAATTTATTTATGACTAGTTAACACTCGGATGATGTCCTGTAAGTTTTTTCTTTCTCTAATTATCGAAATGGAGACTAACATCAAGGCGTGTGTGTAATTTATTTGGCACTAGGAACAGGGTTACAGTCCTTCGGTTACGGTCATTCAGGTTACGGTCCCAGGTTACGGGCCTCTGGTTACGGTCGTTATGTTATAGGTCCTGGGTTACGGTTTCTGGTTACAGTTCCTAGTTACAGTCGTTTGGTTACGATCCTCTGGTTACGGTTCCCTGGTTACGGTCCTCTGGTTACGGTTCTCTGATTACGGTTCCTTGGTTACGGTTCTCTGGTTACGGTCATACATGAGCAAGGTGGTGAGACAATCATCAAAATGCGTTGATACCCTCCGGGGAGGAGATAGTTTTTTCGAAAATTTTTTTTACCTTTTATAAAAACCTGGAATGAATCCATACGTTTATCCACGGGCATCTTTTTATTTTAGAGAAGCTTTTTTATTCCTTTCGGCTAAACTTATATATTGTATATGTCGCGCCCAATCCTGAAAATCGTCCGAATCTGGTTCGGGCGATTTTCAGGATTGAGCGCAACATATATAATATATAAGCATAGCCGAGAGGAATAAAAAAGCTTCTCTAAAATAAAAAGATGCCCGTGGATAAACGTATGGATTTCCTCCAGGTTTTTATAAAAGGTCAAAAAAATTTTCGAAAAAACTATCTCCTCCCCGGAGGGTATCAATGCAATTTGATGATTGTCTCACCACCTTGCTCATGTATGACCGTAACCAGAGAACAGTAACCAGGGAACCGTAACCTGGCGACCGTAACCAGAAATCATAACCAGAAACCGTAACCTGGCGACCGTGACCAGGGTAACCGTAACCGAAAAACCGTAATTTGACGACCGTAACCTGGAGCCGTAACCAGGGAATCGTAAGCAGAGAACCGTAACCGGGGAACCATAACCTGGCGACCGTAACCCTGTTCCTAGTGCCATTTATTTCAATTCTTTTCTAAAATGCATACTTTTCTTATGGAATGAAACAGAGATTCAAATCTTGGCGATGATGCCCACAATTTTCTTATAAAAAATTCCTCATAACAGTATAAAACAAAATTTGACTATTTTATATTAAATGTCGCACTTATGGAATAGGGAAGGGACTGGACAGTTTCGGATAAAGTGATGTGTTGATAACACATACGTGGGATAGTGGGTGGCACTAATTTTGGAAAATTTGCACAGGAGGTATTAGTAAATAAATGCGCGAACACATTTATTTATAAAAAAATCAACTCTAGCAACGTTTATATAACTCTCTTTACGTAAATAGATTGATTTGTCTTCCAAACACCGATCCCTTCTCTGAATCAGGGTCAAGGAGGCGTTTTCACGGTTCGGAAGTGCGCGCAATCGATTCCCGGTCTAGAAAAACCTAAGAATCGACGGTTTTCTCATAAAAAACCGAAAATATAAAGAAAGTCACTTTTCACAAAAACTATAAATGCTAGGATCATGATCGAGGTGTCGTTGGAAAGAGCAACGATGGACAATAAAAACGTGCTTTAAATTATGGAAACTGCATTTATAGAAAAAAGTTATAATAGAAATACTAAAATGGTCCGGATGCCGATTTTTGCCAAACATGACCCTCGATTTCTCCACAAGTATAAAGGTACGGGACCTAATTTTTATGTTTTTGTTAATCATTCACTAGGTACATAAAAATAATCTAGACTTCAAGTTTCTAGCAACACTTGTTGGCGTACGACCACCCCCTCAGTAGCTATCTGCGATATTTCAAGATATTGCCTCTTAAACTAAAACAATAAAAATTAATTCAAAATATTGTCTTGGAAAATTCCAAAAATTTTCGAGTGAAGATGACTACTCAAAAGAAAGTATTGTTCAACTGAAGTTTAATGTCTGATTCGGAAATTTGTATAAAATGCATTTAAAGTTATACAATAGCTTGTTTGGAAGATTAAAGAAGCCAGAAAACACAGACATACCAAAATAAGAATCAATTGATGCTTTTGAATGAAAAACTGTTTAAAACTTTAAGAATTCCAAAAAATTTTTCTTGAATGACATTTTTGTTTTCCTCCAAATGATAATTGAAATCTAAAAAAATCCAAAAGCGTTTAATTCTATAGAAATAAAATTTGACAATAATTGAATGTAGACATGTTACAATTCTTTGGGGTAGAAAAATTCAGTGATTATTCATAAGTTATTATTAGAATTTTTGACAATTGAGGGGGGAGTGGGAGGGGTTATACAATCAAGTTAAGTATGAGTATAAATAAGCATGAATAGAAGCAATATCAATGTTCAAAATTCTCTCACCAGAAGAACCATGAAGATATTGGTCATCATTATTTCGACTGTTCTTATACGTAAGAAGTGTACTTATACGTTTTCCATTTCTTTCTACTTGTGTTGTTTGTGAATAACAGTAGCTTAGCGCTCGAACTTCGTGGGACAGCCTCCCTCTCCCATCCAGTTGAACATCACTTTTTGTATCCTGGCGGCAAAAATTTTGTTGTTGAAATCTTCATGTTTAAAGGACTACTCCACTCGGAAAAAAGTTGCTATACTTTGTGCATATTCGGAAAGTTCATAAAATTTAGAGCATTTTTTGTTTTTACAGCATGGTCTGAATCGCTACAGCTTCGGAATAAAAAAATCGCGTGTGAAGTTTTGACTGACAAGGAATACTCATTATGTGTTATGGTCTTTGTTCAAAAGGCTCAGAAAGTTCATAAAAATGAGTAATAATGGCGCCATACCTAGATGCCCATGGAGAAGAAAATTTTTTCTACGGGCTTCACAAGATTTTTACCCGTATTTTTTAGTTTTAAGACCGTATCTCGGTCATTTTAAATCCGTTTGAACTGATTTTATACACGATGGCTAAAACCCATTTTTTTGCGATTTTTCAAGCAATTTAAAAAAAATGTTTTTTAATTTTTTCTAAAACCCTATGGGGGGAGGGAGTTTCTATCGAGAAATCGTTTGCGTGCATTCAAAAATCTTCAAAACGCTTCTCTGACCATGAAATTGTTTAAAAAAATCAAAATTTTTCATTTTTTTCAAAATTTTGCAAAAAATAAAGCCAAATTATGGGTTTTCTATCCAAAAAATTATCTCGGAATTTTAGGACTCAAAATTAAAAAGCGAAAATTGCAAAAAATCAAATTTACATAGCTCCATTTTGCCCAATCCGTGATAGACTTCTGGTTAGAGTAGAGAAAACCGATAAAAATCGTTCGGTTTCGGTCTTTTTCTTGCCCTTTGGTTTCGATTTTTTCGGTTTTCCAACTCTTCGATTTCCCCACTCTACTACTGGTGGATAAGAAAATGCCTACGTAAAATGATCAAATTTTATCATTTAGCTTTCTTTTAGAATTTGCATATGGTCTCACTCAAGCAGAAAGAGAGGCAGTAGTACAAGCTCATAACAATTACCGCTCTCAACTAGCCAAAGGGCAAACTATTCTTCAAAATAGCTACAATGCCCAACCAGCTAAGAATCTTTACAAACTTGTAAGTTTGTACAACTTTTCATAGAACCTTTTTGTTTATAGACTTATAACATATCGATCGAAAGTGTCGCTCAAGAATGGGCTGACCGATGTGCCGTTGAGCACTCTAACGTTTCAGGGCTTGGTGAAAATCTATACTATATTGGCGACGTTGATATATCTTTCGGTTTTGTTTTGCTTTGTAGGATTCACAAAAACTTTTTAGCCGATGCTCTAACAAATGCATCTGCTTATTGGTGGGGAGAATTTAACGCAACTGGAGGTCTTTATTATCAATATGGCTTTGCTTATTGGAACCAGAGTGAATCAGAAGAAATTGGGGATGCTATACAGGTTTTCTAAGAAAAATCAAAAAGAAAAATCAATTTTTAGATGACTTGGGCTAATACGACCCAAATTGGATGTGGCGTCCAACAATGCTCATCTTATACATTGGTGGTGTGCAACTATTATCAACAGTAAACGTTCAAAATTGATGGAATACCGTTTTTTAGAGGAAACTCTATGTGCGCACCAGTGTACGAAGTCGGACAAGCTTGTACAGCAGATAATCAATGCACTTCTTTCCCCAATTCTACTTGTGAAGTTTCATCTGGCTTGTGTCAAGCTGGTAAAGTCTATTCTGACACCAACAACTATCCTACTACAATCGAGACTCGATTTAACGATACCTCTTTAAAAAATTTCGCCAAAAACTGAGGGTAAAGAACCAGGCCAGTCAGTTACAATCATATGAAAAATGATATATTCAGAAAGATCATGAAAAATTAAGCATTTTTTATTTTTACGGCATTATCTGAATCGTTTTCTCCCATCGAGATAAATGCATTTGAAAATATGAATTCGTGTACATGTTTTCGTTGTAATAATCAATCTTTTTTGAGTTTTTTGCAAAAAAAAATCGTTAAAAAATAGCATCAACCGACTGGGAATTTTATGCTGAACAACTTTGCTAATTAAAGATTGCGCAAAAAATTATTTTCACCGATCAAAAATGCAAAATAAGTTTAAATTCATGCAGGATTTTCGTTTCAATATACAAAAAATCAAAAATTTAAACTTATTTTACATTTTTGATAAAAGAAAATATTTTTTACGCAAACTTCAATTAGCAAAGTTGTTCAGCATAAAATTCTCTGTCGATTGATGCTATTTTTTCACAATTTTTCCGCAAAAGATTCAAAAAGGTTTGATTATTACAACGAAAACATGTACACGAATTCATATTTTCAATGCATTTATATCAATGAGAGTAAACGATTCAGATGATGCCGTAAAAACAAAAAATGCTTAATTTATGATCTTTCCGAATATATAATTTTTCATATAATTGAACTGACTGCCTGGTCCTTTAGAAGGGGGATTATCCCCACTGTTCCTGAAAAATTTGAAAATTTTTTCTTTTGGTCCCCTTTTATATTTTTCCGATTTTGAAATTTTTGAAAAAAATGACCATTTTTTCCTAAAAAATGCCATTTTTTCACAAAAAATCTTCAAAAAATGGCTATTCTTGTCCAAAAATGCCATTCTTTAGTCATTTTTGGCCAAAAAATGCGATTTTTTGTGAAAAAATTGCCATTTTTGAGCGAAAAAATTGATTTTTGAAAAAAACAAACTACAGTAATGCCCCCATACCTGTAAAACTTTTTTCTCTGCTCGCTTTTTTAGAAGCGACATGGTATTATTCAAATGAAACCTCGAATGCCATGACTTCAACTAGTTGCAGAATTACACCACCTCGTAAGAGAATTTATGTAGATGTTCAAAAAATTGTTGTTTGTGAATGTTTTAACCAAAAGATTGAATTTTTTCCGGTAAAATGCTTCCTTTTTTAGGGAACTGCATCACGGCAGGTGAAATTTAGACAAATTGGCCTTTGGTTATATCCAAATAACAAAGTGTTAAAGCGGCAGCGTTGCACGCCTATATGACGGGTTCGACTCCCGCCACAGACTATTTTGGCTCATTTTTACACCATAGGATTTTTTAGGTGCTTAACATAATTATTTTTGCATGAAAAAAGTATTTGTGGCGGCCCATAAAATTTTTTGGTTTTGTTTCCTACATATCACGCATGCTTAGACCAACGTTTGTGCAAAAAATTAAGAAATACTTCAGGATAGTTTAGGAGATATTTTATACGATTCGATGATAGCTGATTTCAAGTGTAATTCAAATATGAGCTCCTGTGGTTCAGTGGCTAAACTCTCGTCTAGCAATTCAGGGAAAAGTGTGTATTAAAGCGAAAATGTAATGCGCACAATCGATCCCCCGCATAAAATTACTCCTTGACAGCCGATTTCCTCTAAAATTCGAATAATTTACATTTTCGCTTCAATACACACATTTCTTCCGTGAATCAGAAACAGGGAAGCGTTTTCACGCTTTGAGAATGCGAGAAGATGATTATAATATAAAGTCATTTATTTTTGGCTCAAGGCATTGCCTATTTCCAAAGTACAAAAATAGGTAATTTAAAAATGAAAATAAAGTCTAAAATTTTTAAACTTTCACATCACACGTGATAAAAGGTCGCCATTAGCGACCCAACGGCGCAAATTTTTGGGAAAATTGTCAATCAAAATTGATATAAAAGGACTTCAAGCAATTTTTTTACTAAAACAACGGCGCAATTCGGAAAATTTGTCAATTAAAATATGTAGCATAAAAAGTGACAACGGCGCATATTCCAAAAATTTAGCGAATGTAAAAACATGTGTGTTTCACATTTTTAACAATATAGGTTTGACAAAAAATAATACCAATTCTCGAAAAACTCGAAGAATTTTTCGAATCCGAGTTCGAGTTTCACAAAAAGTTTCGAGTTCGAGTTTCACAAAAAGTTTCGAGTTCGAGTTTCATGACACTCCTGTCTGAGATGCGTGCAATCGATTTCTTGCATGATTTTACCCCTAAAAATGATATTTTTAGAAAATTATTTTTCTTGGCTTACAGTAAACATATCGAACTTGATTTTTTATTTTTTGATGAATGATAGCTCAAAATGTTCGTTATGATGCATAGATCAACGTACGATAAAAATTTTTTCCTAACGAAATGTCTGTATTGCTAAAAACGGGTTTAAAGTTTCAATTGACTTTCTACTTAGGTGAAATTATTGCTTATATATCATATGTACCAAATAGCTTAGTGGATATCTCTGGACGTTCACTTTTTATGTCGCGGGTTCGATCCCGCTCGGAGCAATTTCTTTTTGCATCATACAAAGTGAATAAAAATTTTTTTATTTATTATTTTTATGCGAGCAACACGGTAGAAATATTATTTTTTTATAAAAAAATTAGAAAATTTAAATTTTTATTTCTAATACGATTTAAAAATACAAAAATCATTAATTTTCAACAGAAT
>OZJO01012597.1:0-15063 GCA_900406225.1 Acrobeloides nanus | reverse complement strand
TAACAGAGGCGCTAGAATAGGCGCTAGCAGAGGCGCAAAATTATGCATTTGAGAAGTGTACACTTCAGAAGTATGTACACCATCCATACTTCAGAAGTGTACACTTGACAAGTGTGTCCATCGAAAACAATGATGAAGTGTACACTTGCGAAATATGTTGTGTATCACATACTTTTCCACTACCCACTTTGCAAGTATGTGTCATGTTTAAATGGAAGTGTACGCTCACTTTAAGCTCATACTACATACTTGTTGCACAGCACTGATCCAAATTGGATGCCATAAAAATATAAATTTATCAACCTCTCAAAAAATATACTGATATAATTAATTTTTAAAAATAAATGCTTTATATAAAAACATATCATATGATGCCTAAAGAAGACTGCTATAAATTAATAACGTTTAGTCATGCTACAAACAAAGGGTTGTGGCGAAACAGTTGCGCCAGCTTTTCTTCCCATATTCGGTGGCTTCGAAGAAATAATATTAACCTAAAACCAATTTATCTATGAAAAACTTTTTGTTGTATACCTTAAATTGATTGAAAATATTCGCAACAAATAAGAAAAGCTCCATTCTGGCTAGCCCTTCACCGAGACATTGTCGTTTGCCAACAGAGAATGGAATAAGTTCTTCCACTTTTTTAAGATGGCCATTTTTATCCAGAAAACGAGTTGGGTCGAATTTTTTAGGATTAGGGAAAATCTTTAAAAGATGAATAATATTTTGGAGTAGTCATAGATGGTCTTACCTTTTCATCGTATAATATCACAGAAATATGAGGGATAATTGTGGTACCTTCGGGAATATGATAGCCTTTAATATTAACATCTCTGCTAGTTGCGTGACGGACATTTAGGGCCAAGAGGTTAGCAATACGTTGAATTTCCTATAAAAATAAGATTCAGGCACGTTTCGAGGGGAATCAAGAGTCAGTTGATTCTCATCCGAGATCCAAAAACTAATAATTTTCCTATGTCCCCCTTAAATATTGGTAGTGACCTCCCCCGCCTCAAAGCTTCTAAGCAAGAGTCCTCGGAACCATAACTTCACCTAAAGTCATCTCGGAACTGTAACTGGAACTGCCCTAAGACTATACTGCCTTTTCCTTTATGGATTTGGACTTTTATACCCGGGCAGTGGGCCATTGTGCAATATTTTGGGGCTCTAGGAACTTCCACAACGGAACTTTCACAACGGAACTTCCACAACAAAAAAAGCGGAACTTCCACAATGGTCGATTTTCTCTACTTTCTCGTGATCAAAAGCAAAAAATTCCGTCATATTCGAGTTCCCCATATCGAAAAACCCCTGGATACAAAAAATCAGCTGGAAAAATGGTTAAAATTCAATTTTTTAAGCCTTTGATCCCCCGTACAGTAAAAATACTGTAAGGGGGGATCAAGGGGTTAAAAAATTGAATTTAAAAAAAAATTTTCGGCTGATTTTTTACATCTAGGGGTTTTTCGATATGAGGAACTCGAATATGACGGAATTTTTTGCTTTTGATCACGAGAAAGTGGAGAAAATCGACCGTTGTGGAAGTTCCGCTTTTTTCGTTGTGGAAGTTCCGTTGTGAAAATTCTGTTGTGGAAGTTCCTAGAGCCTATTTTGGTTGGGCCCGTTTTGTTATGAAACATCGCGGGGGTATTTTCAAAACATACACGAAAACGTCTTTTATTTGGACGGAATCAAATGCTTTTTCGTTTTTGGTGGAATGAATAACCGTTTTAGCTGTTGCTGGCTATAGATAGGAAATCTGCAAGGGTGTGTTACCTTCGTCCCGATATGGAACTGAAAAAGTGGTACACCCTTAAGCTATTTCTCATTGTTCGCTTTGGCATCCGACGGCGGCATCCAGTTCCCTGATCTGATTGGCTGAATTCAACTTTCCCATGAATCCATTAGCCGTTTATCGTCTAAAGGTTTCGAAATATTCGCTTAAGGATGGCTTGCTCACCTCGTCGCGCGACCAAGAGCGCTTATTTCTGAGAAGAGTGTGTTTTCCGTCTGACTCACGGGATGATAAATGGGATGATTCAATCAAATTAAATCAAGGCCATTGTCGATTTGGCCCGTTTTGTTATGAAACATCGGGGTATATCTTAGGGGTCATCCAGATATTACGTAATCAACTTTTTGGTAGTTTACCTTCTCCCCCCCCCCAACGTAATCATCAAAAATGCACTAACGTAATCAATTTTTATGAGGAGAGCCGACCCCTCCCCAACATGATTACGTAATACCTGGATGACTCCTTACACTGTTTTGTCCAATGAGATATAATTGCTTACATTGACAACAGCAGCTGTATAGTTAAGCTTTGGACGATCATCCATAGTTATAAGCCGATCACTTCCAATCACTGTATCTAGTTCTTTTTGCAGTCGTGACTGAACTTCAGGCTCTTGCATTAGATATAGAACACCCCATGCCAGTGTATTTGAAGTGGTCTCCTATAAAATTTGTCAGTTATAGGCTATAGCTTTAATCGTGAAATACCTGTCCAGCCAGCCATAAATCAAAAAGCATGCCCATTAGTTGATTCATCCTGCAAATTATTCTTTTCGTTCAATCAAAGAAATTATAGGAAATTAGGGCTAGATAAGGACTCCAAAAAATGATTTAGATTGGAGTTAAACTATAGTATTTTGAGCATAACTCTTAAAGGAACGATGCACGCTCTAATAATTTTGGAGAACAGATTTTCGTGCCAATAATTAGATCTAATTGCAATTAAAGCAATTTTGTTGAACAAAAAACTTTTGAAAAACAATCACAAATTCAACAAAATTGCCTTAATTGCAATTAGATCTAATTATTGGCACGAAAATCTGTTCTTCAAAATTGTTAGAGCGTGCACTGTCCCTTTAACAGTTAAATCCAATTTCGATGATCTTAATGTCATTAGAAAGCTGAGATAACGGGCTATAACTTTTATATGGAGTACGTGGAGTCAATTAGTAGAAATCGTGGTAGAAAAATTAGGTTTTTTTTCAAAAATTGGTACCCATAAATTTTTAACAATGTTCGAAATATCGGGAAATCACCCCTTAAACTTACGAATAATTATCTTCAGATTCTCCATTTTTCTCTTTTTTGGCATTTTCTCTCAAAAATGCTTCTACAAAATCAGTAGGGTCAGAGTCTGGATCAACCCTCCTATTATGCTCTTCAATTTGTCTTTCAAAAAATTCAAAAAGTTGTTTGCAATTATTTTCCAAAATTTTGTAATAATATCGGAAAATTGGCAAATATTTTGCATATTCAAACTTCTTTTGTATAGCTAATGTCCATGGGTTTCCGGACGCTCGAACAAAAGTTGCGACGAGGTTTTTTAGCTCATAAAATTGACTTTCTGTTTTCTATAAAAGGTTGGTGTTAAATAAGTTCCATGCCCAGGTAAAGAGGTGGTTCATAGACTCCTCCCGAAATCCAAAAAATGAACATATTTTTCTAATGGTCCCCCATATGTTCTCCAATAAAAAAAATTTATTGGTATAAACCCTCCCCCCCTCCCACGAAACTAGATCCTGGTTCTGTGCTTTCCCATACTTCATCAAAACGATAGCCGAACAATAGATTGTTAATAATCGATCCAATTGCAATGTCAATATAAGCTGCTAAATTATGCTCTTTTGTACCGGATTTTTGAACCTTTTCGAGTAAAGCAGAAACTTCTTCCAACACCTATAAAGTTATAGCCAGGATTTTCGGGGGGGGGTGGGCTAATCGAGCAAGATGACCAAAAATGTTGAAAAAATCATAAGGTAGCTGTTGTTTTTTATTTTTTCTTAAAATTTTTGGCAACAGGGGGGCTGGACTATAGCCCCCCCCCTTGGCTGTGCCTATGAGTAAGGGCATACGATTGATACTAATTTTGGATCAGTCTAAGATTTCTAGAGGGGTGGCCAATTAATGAATTNTGTTTTTTATTTTTTCTTAAAATTTTTGGCAACAGGGGGGCTGGACTATAGCCCCCCCCCTTGGCTGTGCCTATGAGTAAGGGCATACGATTGATACTAATTTTGGATCAGTCTAAGATTTCTAGAGGGGTGGCCAATTAATGAATTTGCGAGGGGTGGCCATTTATTCAGGCGGCCAATTAACGAGGCTTCACTATATATGGAAAATGTTTCTGGTTTATTACCCTTTCTTGCATAAGGTTTTTGCCGAGACCAAAATTTCTGAAAACATGTAAGGCAAATCTTCGTTGTTCACGCCAAATTTCTCCGTCAATAAAAACTACACCATATTGGCCATCTAGAATATTTTGTGAATGGTATACATCACACATGTACAACGAGTCTTTTAGGGTCTTCGAACGAAGACCCGGGGTCGTGCATAGCGTAAGGGGTTGAGAGGAGGGGGTCGTGCATGACGCGCGGCCATGAACGACACATTTCGCGAAGCGCGACGGATTTTCGAAGACCCACTTGTACATAGAGGTCTGCATTAAGTTCGAACTTAAAAAAATGTTAGTTCGAACTTTTAACGATTATTATGAAATAACTTTGAAAGTTAGTGGTTAGTAACTTTTGAAAGTTAGTGACAAGTAACTTTTACAAGTTACTCACTTTTGAAAGTTAGTGATCAGTAACTTTTGAAAGTTACTTTTTGCAAAGTAAATCACAAATAAAAGTTCGAAATGTTCAAGTACTTAAAACAACAACTTTACTATAAAGAAAAAAACAGCACTATAAAGAACTGTTGTTATAGAGTAAAACAGAATTTATATTTGCACGCAAGATTTTTTCAATATGTTTGGCCGGGTTTTCGAATATGAGACTTTATTCAAAAAAATTAAAATGAAAAGCAAAAAATTATTAAAATTCTTAGATTTTATATAAAAATATCTTTGGTGTTTCTATTGTGGTTTTTTAAGTACTTGAACAATCGAACTTTAATTTTACTTGTGACTTACTTTGCAAAGTGAATAACTTTCAAAAGTTACTTACCACTAACTTTCAAAAGTGAGTAACTTTCAAAAGTTACTGACCACTAACTTCGCCATGGTCAAAAAAGTTATTTGCAGACCTCTACTTGTACACGTGTGGTATACATAGATATAATGATAGAAAATCGATCGGATCAAGTTGACCCGGAAATTTTTGCTTAAAAGCCTGAAATTTGGAGCTACTGCACTTTAAGGTAATCACTTACAGGATCGTAAGTCAAAGTTGGAAAAATTTCAAATTTTTTCATAAAAAGTGATGTTCTACAAAGTTGTTCGCCGTGATCTCAGGAATTCAACAAGCTATCTCATCGTCCAACCGGATTTAAATTGATCAAGATATGGCCTTAAAACGAAAAAATACGGGAAAAACACATTTTTTAACACATTTATGGCCATATCTCGATTAATTTAAATCCGGTAGGGCCGAGAGGTAACTTGTTGAATTCATGGTGAACAACTTTGTAGTACATCACTTTTACGAAAAAATCTAACATTCTGGCATTTTTCTTCTACGACTTGCGATCCTTTAAGTGACTACCTTAAGGTGCAGTAGCTCTCGAGATTTTGACCGACTTAGTCAAACATTTGAAAAAAATTGACCCAATCAAAATTTCGTGACCCGAAATGATCCGAAAAATCTAAAATTCTGGCATTCTTCCCCCTAGGTGACCCGAAGCCTTTTGTTTAAATCCTAATCGATCATAAGTTCCTGCAAAATCTTTTGGACATAAGAGGGAACATAACACTTTTAGTGTGATTCCGAACTCCTCAGCAGCACACCGGGAAATGCTCAATCAGTGACCACCATTACACCATAGTGGTCATTGATTGATCATTCGCTAATTTCGACCTTGAATTCGTGCCAACCATATAAAAAGTAAAAATTACTTCTAACAACTTTCATCAATCCAGGTGTTTTTGGCCGATCAATATATGAATCTGCATCTTTGACAAAAGTCTCCATAATAAGGTCAAAATCCGAAATGGCAACAATAGGATGCTCTCCCAGCCAGAACGTATGTATAGGCCCGTACTTTTTACTCCATTCAATATAAGCATCATAGCCTGGCTCCTTTTTCATAATCTCTAAGGTATTTCCCAAGAAAGGGAGAGGAGTTGGTCCTTAATTTTTATTCAAAAATTGTACGAAAAGAACTAGTAATTTGTACCAGGTGGAAACTTTCTCCTTTTCCAATAAAAATTATAAAAGCCTAAAGAGCTTAGAAAAATTATGGAAAGTAATAGTAACATGGTCAATGTTGCATCAAATTTGAACTTATTAACGACATGTTCAGCCTTATATATGCGTAAAAATAACCGAGTGTAATGATCAGTCCGAAACTACAATGAAACTACAAGAACAGGTATTTGCATTTTCCAACTAATTTCAAGTTGATTGTCAAAAACAATTACTTACAAGGGCTATAGCAATGATTTTCGATGTTCCGAATCGTTTCAATGTGAAGTAAAATTCAACAAAATTTATTTGACTAGGTACAAAATTAATAAATACAGGGTGCGCCAAAAGTGCGGACCTCATTGACTTTTGATTGTCTTTTTAACATTGCTAGTGCTAAATCATACTTTTTTGTTCAATTGCAATATTATCAACGGCAGTATAACTTTTCGTACGATTTTGTTCGTCTCATTTAGCAATAAAAAATTGATACAATGTTCATTTTATAAAGTTTAAAAAATCGATTTTTTCGCAAAAAATTCAAACAAGTCTGTGTATTACAACGAAACGCATGAATACAAATTCAAATTTCAAACGCAATTATCTCGAAAACTACAACGATTCAGAACAACCTGTAAAAGCAAAAAATGTTCCATTTTTCATGAACTTTCCGAATGTCAACAAATTATGGCAACTTTTTTCTCATTGGACTGGTTCTTTAACAAATTTTTACTTGTCCCTAATATTTCTACCAAGGTTGTCGCAAACTCGAAAACTCGAACTCGAAAAAATAATCGAGTTTTGAAGAAGAAGTCATTCACATATCACGTGATCAAATATTTAACATTTTTAGACCCCCTCCGTGATCAAAAATGATCACGGGCTTATCCCGCCCCCTCCCCTACCGTGATCATGATCAACTTTTTTTTGTTAAAAAATAGGCATTTTTATGTAAAAATGGAAATTTTTTCGATTTTAGCAATTTTTCAATTGGATCAATTTTTTCGATTTTGACCAATTTTTTTCGATTTTGATAAATTTTTTCGAGTTTGACCTATTTTTTCGATTCTGATCAATTTTTTCGATTTTGGCAATTTTTATTATAAATTATTCACAAATTTTGGCCAAAAACATAAGGGGGACCATTAGGAAATCACATTACAAATCATTAATTTTTAATGTAAAAAATAAACATACTAAACTCGAACTCGATAATTTTTATGAGCCGCGACAACCCTGATTTCTACAAGTCGAATAAAAAAGTATTTTATATATCAATATTTGGCTCTAGTGCACTTTAGGCGACCAATGAGTTTTTAGGTGACCAATGAACTTTTAGGTGACTAATAAAAAAATAGGTGACCAATCAAAAATTTAGGTGACCAATCAATAAATAGATGATCAATCAATAATGCAAAAGAAAAAATCGAGTAATGATCGTTTATCTATATGAAGGCTCTAAAGCGTAAACAGGTGCCAGGCACTACAAGGAATGTATTAGCGGCTGTATAGGCTTAGGCCTAAGTCTAAGCTTAGGCCTAGGCTTAGGCTTAGGCCTAAGTCTAGGCCTAGGCCTAAGCCTAAGCCTAAGCCTAGGCCTAAGCCTAGACTTAGGCCTAAGCCTAAGTCTAGGCCTAAGCCTAAAAATTTGTTTGGATGGTTAAAAAATTGATTGGACGGTAAAAGTTTTGATTGGACGGTTAAACGACGATTGGACGGCTAAAGTGCAATAGAACCGTTATTTGACTGCAATATGAAAAAAATTATTTGGATATCTAATATTTGATTGGTCACCTAAATTTTTGATTGGTCACCTATTTTTTTATTGGTCACCTAAAAGTTCATTGGTCACCTAAAAACTCATTGGTCGCCTAAAGTGCACTAGAGCCCAATATTTTTAGGAACTAGTCCCCTAGTTCAAGCCTATCGAATCAGAGTAGCAGTTTTACTATTTCTGGCAGTAACTATACACTTTGTCTCCTGGGCACCAAACTGGTATTCCTTACTTTCAGTGGCTGTATCCGACTACCTAATAACGCCATCTTCTGACCTCATGCATATTATTGTGTAATGATTCATGCCTGATTATTTTTTTAAATTTTCAGATTGCTGCCATATGTGAACTGTGCAATAAACTGGATGTTACATGCTTTGATGAACAGAAAACTTCGAAGCGCCTTTTGTTCCTTACTGTGCCCAAGAATTTCAGTAACATCAAGGGAAACAATAGCCGAAAGATGAAGATTATATTACATCTAGGATGCCTAGGTATGTGTGGTCAAAATAAATATAGACACTGATTCTTTTGGAGTGTATTGCTTCAATATTATTATTTATTAGCCCAGCTCCTGGTAGAGGGTCAAGAAGATTGCAAAATCACTCAATTCTTTCGAGAATCGATTCTCCTTGTTGAAAAAAGTGTATGATAGAAAATCAGACAGTTTTGCATCAATTTGGCCGAGTTACTGGTACTTTTCTTCAGGGGCACAATTTTTGCCCACTAGTAATAGAGTAGAAATTGTGTCCCTTAAAGAAAAGTACCTTTAACTCGGGCAAATCGAAGCAAAGCTGCCTGATTTCCTATCATACACGTTTTTCAGCATGGAGAATCGATTCCCGAAGGAATTGAAGTATTTAATTTAACACATCTCCTACTGGGATGCGTATGTTTATTTTTAGGTGTTCCTGCACCCATGCAGGAACAACCATAATTAGAACGAGAAATCATAATTTTGGTGTAAAAAAGCCAATTTGAGTAAGTTTTAACTTGAAATTTTGCAAATACTACATGAAACTATTGATTTTGGGAGGTGTTCCAAGTTTTTTTGTCCGATATTGTATATTTTTGGTGAGCAATAAATTTTTAGTTCTTTTCTACCCTTCATACCTTTAGGTTTAATTGTTCCGAAAATCTTATTATAAAATATTTAGACTTATGCAAGGTAGAAATAACAATTCCGAGAATCTTGCCTTTGTCTACGTGCGCCGCAATATTAACTACATCATATACAGCTCTACAGATAACTGTAGCCAAAAAGTTTGTAGTAGAAATCTAATAAACATGATTGATGTTTAATTCCTTTTTCCAGTTAGTTGTCTACGTGTGTTTGATTACATTAAAGTTAGACTATGGAACTCTCAACAATTTCTTCGAATTGCCACTTGCAGGGACTTATAAGTAATAATTTGGCTTATTACTTAGCTCATAGAAAGGAGCGCTCCACTATTGTTTTTATCTATTTTTTCTGGCATAAACTCGTCAATATGTTGTCAAACTCATTGCCGATGACTACATATGCCTTTAAAGATGATGATGCGACGGTAGAGGTCGTGGATGTAATAAAATTGTATCCAGAAATTTTGAACAATACTTCGTGGAGGGATGCGACATATCAATTTTTGAATGCTTGTGATCGATTTCATCCATATGTTTTTGATATCATAAACGACNGGGTGTAAATAGTTTTTTGATCATTTTTGAAACTTTATTTAGATATCATAAACGACTGGATACGAGCTCCATTTGGTGCTTGTGTAAATGCTGCTAACATTTATATGAAACCTCGTTATGATGAAGTCCAATGGAATGCGGGCTTTTATGAAATTGTCAATTTAATATATGGTTATATGGCTCCAGCGGTAAATTCTAAAAAAGTGATTTTTAAATCTCTTTTAAAATTCAGTTCGGAACAATTGGCTTGATTTGTGTAATCCTAACATTGGTGCTCATTCGACGAAACTTGACTTTACATATACCATATGGAATTATGGTATTTTTTCAATGTGTATTATTGGTTTTTTTGTTGATCGAAAATTCAACGGCTGAAACGGTTTATTTGATTCAGTGAGTTGTTTGGAAAAATCCTGTCCTATCCTGTTCTGTCCTATGATCTGCCCTTTGCTGTCCTATCCTTTACTATCCAGTTCTGTTCTGTCCTCTCCTGTCCGGTCCTGTTTTGTCCTGACCTGTCATATCCTGTCCTTGTTTTCTGATTTTCCAGATTGTCTAGAATTTTCTATTTTCTTTGAAATTAACACAAATAAACTTCAAATTTTAGAAGAGCTCAATTTGCTCGCATCATAAACCTTACTTCTACAGATTTCAACTTTGGAATTTACATCAATAGCATGAGAATCGATAGGTTTATGGTCTTCATAAACCTATCATTATCTTTAGCTATAGCCTTTTTGAGGCTCTTCAAGACCTTCAATCGATTTTGCGCGATGTATTTTATACATGAATATGCCAAGCTTTTTACCAAATCTACTACAAGGAATATATGTATCGGCATAACTATGAGTTCTATGATGACTTTTATGCCTTTCGTGACATTTCCTGGTAATTTTAAAAAAATGGTTTTGGCTTGAAACAAGTTCACATATGTAAATCTTTGAATTTTTAGAATTTTGTAAAGTTGAAATTACAACTGGTGCAACTTTGCCATATACTATTTGTTCCCGGATATTAACGACGTCATATATGGTTTTAAGGATAGCTATAGCAATATTAGGTTTTGTACTAGGTATACTGACGGTGATCAAATTTCGGAAATATGTCAAGCAAAATACTTGGTCAAAATTAAGAGCGGAACAAGAAAGAACTTTAATAATACAGGTATATTTTAAAGATAGAAGAGATCTAGACTTAGGCAGTGATCTAGATCTAGACATAGACCTTTACATAGACCTGTTCCTAGACCTATACCTAAATTTATATCAGAAATCGTGCAGGTGATTGTGGGTTCGTTTGTAGTCAATTTTAGTAGCTCTCTGTGTATCTCTTGCTGGTTCACTTTCTTCTTTCATTTTCTTCATTCTATTCCTCCTCAAAGCTTCCATCATTCCATTCGTCCTCATCCATCTCGTCCTCAAAACTTTACTCGTTTATTGCATTTAGAAGCAAAATTGCTTTATTTTTACATCGAAAATAAAGCAAAAGGGTCCAAAATTAAGCAAATTGGTTTAAAAAAAAGCAAAAATGGCAACCCTGCCTATACCTATACTTATACACAGGCCTAGACTTATACTTAAATTTTAGACTTTCTGTGACCTGATCGATTTTGTGGCAATTTTTATTCCATTCTTAGCATTTCGACTTCTTTACCTTAGCCCATATGTTGTTTCAAGAATCGTACCATATATTTATGTCTTAAATCTTACGTCATATAAACCAGTAACTATGGCTTGTTTCGGGCATTGTATTGATGCGTAAGTCATTATATAAACCTGGTGTAAAATTCGAGTCTTTTAAGCATAATAACTCTATATTTGATGAAGAAAATATTGAAACTTGAAAGAAAAACAGAATCTATTGTCTTGCTTTCGATGCAATAGAATTTTTTGTTTTATTTTTTTAATATAAATAAAAATTGAGACCGAGCTCAATTACACAACAAGATATAGACCGAGCGTCTATGATACTCCATTATACAACAAAAAGTACAATAAGACATGATGAAAGAGAGATATGGCTGACTTTTTCGGCGCTAGGCTTTTCTGAGCTTTCTAACTTCTCGCGTCTTCGGCGCTCAATCATTTCGAGTTTTCTGACTCCTCGAGCTTTCGGTTTTTCCAAGCTTCCTAAAGGAGACGTGTCGATTGCGTCAATGTTTGATTGCGTCAATTTCAAATCGCGTCAAACTATTTAACAAAGAACAAAAATTGACACAACGAATTTTTTTTTATTCTGTTAAAACTACTAACCAACGGACTACATTGTCACTTCAAATCTGTTATCTTTTGGATGAAGTTGTAGTCATGCCTTATTGTTTTTTTCAATTTTTTCCATTCAAAGCATTTAGATGTGGGTATATTTTCTTAAGCACGTATTTATACTTTATATACGTACATAAGACATGAGACGCCTTATGATTTGGCCGGCCTTCGACCGGTCAATTTTTTATGAACTTTTTTCACCAAAAACATCTAAAATGTTCCATTTTTCATCAAAATTCATCATTTTTCGCTAAATCATCATTTTCTGAGCATTTTCAACATAAAAATGAACAATTTTGAAAATGAGAAAAAGTTCCGCAAAGAAAAATTTTTTTAAGCGACTTATACCAGTCAACTCAGCTCGCTGAAACGAGTAGAACAATACCACAACATGAGGTTTTACAAATAGACCCAATGGCCAAGTGGCTAAATGCCAGATGTGCAGTTTATAGGCTCGGGTTCGAATTTAAAGTTTTCTAAATTCCATGAAAAATTTTGCGTACCTATTTTGGCATTTGAAACACTTTGCAAATCTTTTTTTTGGTCAGTAATACTTGCAGAAGCTATTAGTAATAGTGATTTAAGTTTTATAAAACCTAACCTTTCTATACAGCCCCAACAAGTATTTATTGACAGAAAAATTATTGTAAAGTGTTTTGCAAAAAGATATGCAAAAATTTTTATAGAATTTGGACAACTTTAAATTCGAAGCGGATTCGAACCCGAGCCTCTAAACTGCAATCTGTCACTTTAGCCACTCGGCCATGGCTCGACTTGGAAAACCTCATATATGGTATTCGTTCTACTCGTCTCGGCGAGCTGAGTCGATTGATGTAAGTCGTTTAAAAAATTTTTTATTTTTTATAGACTTTTTTCCATTTTCGACCGCTGTGAAAATTGATATTTTTTAATGGTTCTCCTCTAACAATTCTTGTCAATGGATAGGATTTTTTAAAATATTTATTTATTTAAAGGTCCAGTGCGACGAACATTCCAACCGGGGAAATTTTTTTAAAAACAGTACCAAATGAAAGTTTATGATGAGTCTATAAAAAAGCTACAAAAAATTTCTCCAACCGTCAAGTACTTTTTGAGAAAAATCACCCCAAAGATCACGATTTTCATACATTTTCTATGTTATTTAATTTAATGGCACTAATATTGTTGCTAGCATATAATTTGTTTCAAATTTCGGGCAAAAAAATGTTGTATACCGCGTAGCAAAGTGGTAAATCTCTCTATTTGCACTCCGAAGGGCAAGGGTTCGATCTTGGATTTCGAAATCAGAAATATCATAATTCAAGATTTCATCATACAAACTACAAAAAAATCTTGAATTATGATATTTCTGATTTCGACTTATGGGATCGAACCCTCGCCATTAGGAGTGCAAAGCGAGAAACCACTTTGCTACGCGGTACACAACTTATTTTGCCCGAAATTTGAAACAAACAATAGTCTAGTGGCTAAGCATGTGCACTTTCATTTTTAATGCCCGGGTTCAATCCCTATTGGGAGAAAATCTTTTTTGCACTTTTTTTGCAAGAAGTCCAATGCTTTTGCAAGAAGTCCACTGTATATGTCCAAACTCGAAATTGACTTCACTTTTACAATGAAATCGTATATGAACTTTCATTTGGCGCTGTTTTTAAAAAAATTCCCCCGGTTGGAATGTTCGTCGCACTGGACCTTTAACACAGGAACACTTCTTGCCAGACCGGATGGGATCGCTCTTTACAGGGGTCGAGAAACTTTTTTAGGATTGTGGCTGGAAACAGGCTCTAGCAAGTTATTCATTTTCTTCTCTGCTCTATTTTAATCACTGATGTTGTTTGAGGTCCAGCAAATTTTCCAAAATATGGCACCCATAAAAGCTGCTGCAAGAAAGTCTTTCGATAATCTTTGCTAATATAATAATTTTAAAAAATAGACTCGATTAAAAAATACCTGAAATTAAAGAAAATAAAATAATTTGATGCTCTTCCAAAATTTGTTATCCAAGTCATGTAGAGAGTAGCAACTAACATCTTATCTGGTTGAATAAATTGGCGAATTAATCCAACCAACAGAATTGTTAATGGCCATGTAAATACGACCATGCACATGATTAAAGGCATAAGGAGTTTGGAAGCTCGGAAAACCGTACGCCAAAGGCTCGAGGAGTCATAAAACTCGGAATGACAGAGCGCCGAAAACGCGAGAAGTTAGAAAGCTCGGAAAAGCCTAGCGCCGAAACAGTCAACCATATCTCTCTTTCATCATGTCTTACTGTACTTTTTTTATTGTATAATGGAGTACATAGACATTCGGTCTATACGTTGTTGTGTAATTGAGCGCTTTTAGGCACTCGATTTCGATTTTTATTATATTTAAAAAAAAAATAAAACAAAAAAATCCTATTTCATCGAAATCAAGACAATAGTTTTTGTTTTTCTTTCAAGTCTCAGTATTTTCTTCATCAAACATAGGGTTATTATGCTTAAAAGACTCGAATTTTACACCAGGTTTATATAATCACTTACGCATCAATACAATGCCCGAAACAAGCCATAATTACTGGTTTATACGACGTAAGATTCAAGACATAAATATACGGTGCGATTCTTGAACAACATATGGGCTAAGGTAAAGAAGTCGGAATGCTAAGAATGGAGCAAAAATTGCTACAAAATCGACCAGGTCACAGAAAGTCTAAAATTTAAGTATAAGTCTAGGCCTGTGTATAAGTATAGGTATAGGCAGGGTTGCCATTTTTGCTTTTTTTAAAGCAATTTGCTTTATTTTGGACCCGTTTGTTTTATTTTCGAGGTAAAAATAAAGCAATTTGCTCCATTTTTTGTTCGAATTGATGAAAATTGAATAATTTTTTGAAATTTTTTTATGGTGGTGAGCTCATTGTTGTTCGTTTTATTATTCAAAAAATGAGAACTAGCTAGTATAGTTGAACTAGTATAGTTGAAGCGTGCACTGAACGTGAATGTTCTTCGTTGAGTTATAACCTTATTAAAATAGTAAGATTTTTCCTAAGATACCCCTACAAAGATTTAACTGTAACCGCACCTTAGGCAATGTTTTTTTCGAAAACTTTTGGTGATCCTTAATAAGGGACATGAGATCTTTCAAAAGATACTTCACACACGTGTACAAACACCCCTCCAAAATTTTGACCCTTTGCGCGCGGAACATAAATTTCGATTTTATGCTAGGCGGG
>OZJO01012594.1:0-66434 GCA_900406225.1 Acrobeloides nanus | reverse complement strand
GAAAAAATAATATTTCTACCGTGTTGCTCGCATAAAAATAATAAATAAAAAATTTTTTATTCATTTTGTATGATGCAAAAAGAAATTGCTCCGAGCAGGATCGAACCCGCGACATAAAAAGTGAGCCTTCAGAGCACTATCCACTAAGCTATTTGTAAGCAATAATTTCACCTAAGTAGAAAGTCAATAAAAAAATTGAACTTTAAACCCGTTTTTAGCAATACAGACATTTCGGTGGGAAAAAATATTTATCGTACGTTGATCTATGCATCGTAACGAACATTTTGAGGTATCATTCATCAAAAAAGAAAAAATCAAGTTCGAAATGTTTACTGTTAGCCTCGATCTAAACTTCGTGCCTAAGTATAGTCCTAAGCCTCTAACCTTGCATAACACTAAACAAGCTAATAATAAGTCTAAGCGTAAACTTCAGGCCAAACCATAAGCCTAATACTCGGTCTAAGCCTGTGTCTAAGCATGATCTTAGGCCAAAAGCCTAAGTTCAGGTCTATTAGTCATAAGTCTAAGAATCGAGTCAAAGACTAAGCCTTAGCCTAAGCTTAATCCTAATCCTAAGCTAAGCCTAAAGATAATCCTCGTGCCTAAACCTAAGACTAATGCTCGGGTCTAAGCCTTAGATTCGGGCTTAAGAATAAGCCAAAGGATCTAAGTATAAAAACGGGCCAAAGTCTAAGCTAAGCCTATGAATAAGCCTAAGAATCGGGACTAAGCCTAAGGATCAGGGCTAAGCTAAGCCCAGGATTAATACAAGCCTAATCCTAAGCCTAAGAATAAGCCTTAGCCAAAGACTAAGCCTGCATAAGATAAGACTCTGGCCTAAGACAAGCCTAAGCTCGGTCTAAACTTCGTACCTAAGTCTAGTCCTAAACCTTCGGCCTAGCCTAAGATAAGCCTAAGCTTCAGGCCTAAATATAAGCCTAATCCTCGGGTCTAAGCATAAGCCTAGGGCCTACGACTAAGCGAAAGCCCTAAGATCAGGATAAGCCATAAAATCATGCCTAAACATAAGACTCGAACCTTTCAAGCCAAAGCCTTGGGCCTGAGCCTAAGCTTCGAGCAAAGCATAAGCTTCGTGCCTAAGCTAAAGTCTAAACCTCGGAACTAAGAAAAAGGGACACAGTCTAAGTCTAATCTTAGGGCCAAATTATAAGATTAATCCTTGGGTCTAAATCTAATCCTCGGGCCGAAGCCTAAAGATCGGTCCTAAACCTAAGAATCAGACCTAAGCGAAGCCTAGGGCCCAAACCTAAGGCCTAATCCATGCATAAGCCTAATTCAAAGAATTGGCTCTAAACATAAGCCTCGGTCCTAAACCTAATGACGAACTAAGCTAAAAAACGAGCAAAACCTAAGCATAAGATAAGTCAAGCCTCGGCCTAAGCCTAGGTCTAAGCATAATACTAAGGATCGGTCCTAGGGATAAGAAACGGGTTAAAGACTAAGCATAAGCTAAGCCTAGTAGACCTATGCATATGCCTAAGCCTCGGGTCTAAGATAAAAAACTAAGCCTAAGGTCTAAGACTACTGGTATAAGCCTATGTCTAAAAATCGGTCAAAACCTAAGGATCAGGAGTAAGCAAAGCCCAAGACTAATGTTAAGACAAATCCTAAGCCTAAAAATAAGCCTACGCCTAAGATTCAGCCTGCATAAGAAAAGACTCTGGCTTAAGGCAAGCCCAAACGTCGGTCTAAACTTAGTGCCTAAGTCTAGTCCTAAGCACGAGTCTAGCATAAACATAGATCTAAGCCTAAGCCTCGGTCATAAGCCTAAGAATAAAGATAGGTCATAAGCCTAAGGATCGGGTCTAAGACTAAGCCTTAGCCTAAGCTCACCCCTAAGTAAGCATAAGCTTCAGGCCTAACCATAAGCCTAATCCTAGGGTCTAAGCATAAGCCTCGGCCTAAGACTAAGCCAAAAAATCATGCCTAAACATAAGTCTCTAGCCTTTCTAAGACTAAGCTTAAAGATCGATCATAAGCCTCAAAATCGGATCTAAGACTAAGCCTTAGCATAAACTTAACCCTAAGCCTAAGCATATCCTAAAGATAATCTTCGGGCCTAAACCTAAGATTAATCCTCGGGTCTAAGCCTAAGCTCGGTCTTAGAATAAGTCAAAGGATCTAAGCATAAAAACGGACGAAAGCCTAAGCTAAGCCAATGCATAAACCTAAGAATCGGGACCAAGCCTAAGAATCATGTCTAAGCGTGAGAATCACACCTAAACTAAGCTTAAGATTAATGATAAGCCTAATCCTAAGAATAAGTCTAAGCCTAAGTGTCGGTCCTAAGTCTAAGCCTAAGAATCGGTCCTAAGGCAAGAACAACCTCGATCTAAACTTCGTCCTAAGTCTAGTCCTAAGATAGGGCCTGGCCTAAGAATCGGTCCTAAACCTAAGCATAAGACTTAACCTAAGTTTAAGCCTCGGGTCTAAGCCCCGGTCTGAGCATCGGTCCTAAATATCGGGTCTAAGCCTAATAAAAGCCTAAGGTTCGGGATCAAGCCTAACTTCGTTCATTAGCCTAAGTCTAATAATCGGTCCTAAGCATATAATTCGGGTTAGCCTAACCTATGCCTAAGACTAAATCTAAAACTAAGGATCGGTCCTAAGCTTAAGGATCCGGCCTAAACTAAGCCCAATTCCAAAACTAATGATAATCCTAAGGAAAAGCCAATAATAAGAGCATGCCTAAGCATCTAACCTAAGTCAAGCGTAAGTCGGTGCTAGTCGAGAATAGGTATCCAATGAAACTTTATGTATCCAATGAAATTTTATGTATCCAATGAAAAAATCCAAATTTATACGCCAGATTATATAAGATAAAAAATCTAAATAACAAAATAGCGACAAAAATTCTATAGGCATAGGCTTAGACCTAGGCTTAGGCCTAAGCCTAAGCCTAGGCCTATTCCTAAGCCAAAGCCTAGGTCTAAATCTAATTCTAAGTCTAGGCCTATGCCTAAGCCTAGACCTAAGCCTATTCCTAAGCCTAGGCCTAAGCCTAGGCACATTTGACTCAGTCAAATATGCCTGAGTCATTGGATACATAAAGTTTAATTGGATACCTATTCTCGACTAGCATCCATAAGTCTCGGGCATAAATTTAAGTCTAGACTAAGCCTCTGACCTAGCATAACTCTGAGCCTAAGCACAAGTCTAAGCCTAAGCTTCAGGCCTAACCATAAGCATAATCCTCGAGCCTAAACCTAACCTAAGCCTAAGAATCGAGCGAAAGCTAAACCTAGAGCATAAGCCTAATCCTCGTCCTAAGCATCGGGCCTAAGCCTTATGACTAAAACTAATGTCTAAGAAAAGCACCGGATTAAGCCTAAGCATTATAAGATAAGTCGAAGCCTCGGGCCTAAGCCCCGTATTAAGACTAAGCCTAAAATCGGTCCTAAACCTAAGCCTAAGTCTAAGCCTCGGGTTAAGCCTAAGAATCATGCCTTAGCATAAGCTGAATCCTAAGTCTAAGAATAACGATCGGTCCTAAGCATAAGAAATGGGCCAAGGCTCAAGCATAAGCTCGTTCCTAAGACGAAGCCTAAGGTATAAGACTAAGCATTGAATTATGCATAATCATCGATCCTAAGCCTAAGGATCGATCCTAAGCATAAGAAACGAGCCAAAGCCTAAGCGAAGCCTAAATAAGCCTATACCTATCATAGGTCGGGAAGCTGGAGGGGGGGGGGGATCCCCGATGAGGTGGTCACCCACCACCTACACCAAAAAAACGACCTTTTTTTAGCTTGTGCGGCGAGGCCCATGAAGTGGTCTCCCCTCAATTTTGGGTCCATGATTGAGTAGGTAAGGGAGAGGGAGGCTCCCCCCTTACCGACCTATGATACCTATGTATAAGCATAGCCTCGGTCATAAAGCATAAGCCTAACCTAAGATTAAGACTAAGGCCAAAAATAATACTAAGCCTATTCCTAAGCATAAGAATAATGCTTAGTCTAAGCCTAAGACTAAGCCTAATCCTCTGACATAAGCCTAATCCTTGTCCTAAGCATTGGGCTTAAGCGTAAGTCTCGCCTCATGCTTAAACCCAAGCCTCGGGCCTAACCCTAAGCCTACATCTAAGCCTAATCTGCATGCTTAAGCCTAAGGCTTGTCCTAAGTCTAGCCTAATCCTCGGTATAGCCTCATCCTAAGCATCAGGCCTAAGCCTTGAGACTAAGAATAAGCCTATTGCCTAAGCCTAGTTTCGGGCCTAAGCCTTGGGTGTAATCATTAGACCTATATAGTCTTCGAGACTAAACCTAGTGCTTAAGCCCAAGCCTCGGACCTAAGCCTAAGCCTCAGTCTACTAAGTCGTCTGCGTAAGCATAAGCCTAACCATCGGGCTTAAGCCTCGGGCAAAAGCATCGTTCCTAAGACTAAACCTCGGGTATAAGCCTAAGCTCTGACAAAGCCTGAGCCTCGGCCTAAGGCTAACCTGCCTCAGGCAAACCTAAGCTTCGGGTCAAAGCCTAAACTAAGCCTCGTCCTAAGCATCAAGCCTAAGAATAAGTCTCGCCCTAAGTCTTGTGCCTAAGTCTCGGTCTAATCATCGGTCCTAAACCTCGTGCCTAAGCTCGATCCTAAGCCTAAGAATCATGTCTTAGCGTAAGCTTAATTCTAAGCCAATAATTACGATCGGTCCTAAGCATAAGAAACGGGTCAATACTTAAGCCTAAGCCTCGTGCAATAGATGAAGCCTAAGGTATAAGACTAAGCACCGGATTACTCCTAAGCATTGGTCCTAAGCCTAAGAATCAGCCCTAAATCTAATCTAAAGACTAAGCCTAATTCTAAGCTTCTTTTCTAAACATAAGAACGGGCCTAAGTCTCGGTCCTAAGTCTAAGACTAAGGATCGGTCCTAACATAAGAAAAGGGCTAAAGCTTTGACCTAAGCATCGACCCTAAGCCTAAGACTAAGAATTGATCCTAAACCTAACCCAAAGACTAGCCTAAATTTAAGCCTCGATCCTAAGCATAAGAAACGGGCAAAGCCTAAGCGAAGTCTAAATAAGCCTACTCCTATGCAGAAATCTAAGCATCGTACATAAAGCCTAAGAATCAGGCCTAACCTAAGCCTAAGGATAAGACGCAACTAATGGAAAACCTAATTCTAAGCATAAGAATAATCCTTAGCCTAAGACTAAGCCTAAGCTAAGTCTAATCCTCATCCTAAGCATCAGGCCTAAGCCTCGAGCCTAAGCCCATTCCTAATCCTCAGGCCTAATGCTAAGACATAAGCATAAGTCTAAGGCATAAGCCTCGGGTCTAATATTGGGCCTAACTCTAGTACTCGGGACTAAGCCTCGGACTTAAGCTTCTGTTTACGCCTAAGCCTGTCTAAACTGCCTGCGTAAGCCTCGTCCTAGCATTGTGCCTAAGCTCAGATCTAAGCGCTGACCAAGCCTAAGTCACAGCCTAAACCTAATCTGTTTCGGGGATAAGCCTAAGCTTCGGGCCAAAGCATAAGCCTTGGGTCTAAGTCAAAGCCTCGGGACTACTCTTAAGCATTTATACAATTATAATTGCTTTTACTTTTATGTGTTAATGATATTTCTTAGACCGACGCACCTTCGGCGCTCAAATAGTGTCTCTGGCGTTATTTGGTTCTCCCATCTCATATCTCTTTTTATATTCTCTTTTCTCCCTTCTCCTTTCCCTGTTTTTCTTTACCCCTTCTCCCTTCTTTTTTTCTCCCTTCAACTTTGTTGTGGTTTGCAGGATGTGTGTTTTTAATAGTGCCCAATGGTCAGCAATCTGAATCGCGCCTAGAAACCTAGGGTTCACGATCATAACAAATGGCGATCAGGTGAACTACTATAAGGGCATTCAGGCGAGAAAAGTGGAGTCGGAGAGATACTACTATAATTCAGATGCATTCACCAACTACTTCTGCCAGCGAGGTTCTTCCACTGGGCGTGAGGTACGTGGTATTGGAAACTCATGAAGCTCATACCACCGCAATAGCTCCATAACGGCTTATGACGGACGTGGCCTTGTAAGCAAACAGAGACCGCATCTCCTGTCGGGTGGGCGACACTATTTGAGATAACCCATAAACCATTTACTGCCATCGGCAAACTTCCAAAACGGTGATTTCTACTTTAGGCAGGCGTCCCTCGGACGAAAAACACTGCAATTTCAAAGGAATTTGAAATTGGACAAAAGTCTTCGGACCTGACCGGGACTGAAACCCGGAACCTCCAGTCTCAGTCAGGAATCTGGACCACCAGTCCCGCTACCATCCAAGCGCACTACCATTGTGCTACCGAGACCTCTAACTGATGATCTTTTTTTGGTGAATACTTGGCGGTGTATTTTCCACTACTTACACTATGATTAACACCTGTGTTTAGCTAACTGCAATTTCAAGAAGGGGAAGATGTTGTGCTGTGCAGGATATGTGTTTTTGATCGTGCCTATGGTTACCGGTCTGATGAAAGTTGGTCTAGAAACCTAGGGTTCACGATCATAACAACCTCTTTCTTCTTCTCCTCCTTTTCTTCCTTTTTTCTTTCTGTCTTTTTTCTTTCCCCTCGTCTATTTACAATTCTCACTTCTACCTCTCTCCCTTCTCCTTTTTTCTCCCTTCTCTTTTTTCATTTATGCCTTCTCCTTTCCCCTCGCGTTCCGAACAATTGCCTGTGTCCTTCGGCCTCGCGTCCCGAGTGATTGCCTACAGCGTTTCGGCTACGCGTCCCGAGTATTGAATGCTGAGACCCTCGGCCTCACGCGTCCTGAGTAATTGCCTGCGGCGCTCGGCCTTTGGCCTCGCGTCCCGAGTGATTGCTTGCGGCGCTTGGCTTTCGGCATCAAGTTACAAGTGATTTCCCGCCGCGACCGGCCTTCGGCCTAGCGTCTCGAGTGATTTGGTGCCATATTTGAAAAATCGATTTTTTGGCATCTATGTCCCCCCTACGGAGGAGGGGGACATTTAGATGTCATCTAAAGAGACCCTTTAGATTAGTTTTTCAAGAGTCGGGACATACTTTTTTTGAATCAGGACACAATTCTGAGACGATTTAACAACGCAAGAAAAAAAGCTAGTGCAGAAAAAAGTTAGTTCGTATATACAGACGCACACATTTCTCCTTTACAAAGTATAATTTCAGTTGTTTCATACCCGAAAATCCGGCACTATAACTTTCGCCACGTTTCATGTTCGTCACATAACTTTCGCCATGTTCATGTCAATATATGTACATATTTATTGCAAATCAGACAACTCAATTATCGAAATTAATATGTTTATTGACACGAAAGTTACGTGGCGAAAGTTAACGTGGCAAAAGTTAACGTGGCGAAAGTTATAGTGCCGAAAATCCGGAGTACCAAAAATCGGTCAACTAGGAGCACTTTTTGAAAAATCGAATTTTGGCACTTATATCCCTCCCCTTTAGATGAGTTTTCTCTTAGTCGAGACATACTACAAAGGTGTTATTTTTTACTTCTATAATTTCTTTTTAATGCAATATCCTATATCTTTTTATATTCATACATTTGTCTTTTTTGCTTTTCTATATCTCTAACATTCTATTTACACTATTTCTTTTTTTGAATGCATTCTTTGCCATGAGTGTGTATATGTATTTCGTTACTTGAGAACTGGTCTTGTTTACGACCATTTTATTATTTTCATTTCTGAGTATATAGATAATAGTTTTTAATACATTTTATCTAGTTTTGTAATACATTATCTTAAAATTTTAAAGATTCTAAAAGTTTAGTTTTTTAAAAATATATTTTTACATTTAAGGGGCTATGTATACTCCAGTCGCGAGCTCTGCGATTTACCCTTTCCGGAATAAGAAAGTTGTCGCAAACTAGAAAAATTAGTAGAATCCACTTAGAAACCTCCAAAATTGGCTTGTAACAACTTTTGACTCCTATAAGGGGTCAATCGCGGGCCGTCGCGGCGCTCGCGACATGAAGTATATGAGGCCCATAAACTTTTTTTGAGAAGTTATATTAATAAGAATCGTAAATTATGAGAGAGAAAAAAGATTAATCCTATTAATAATACCATTGAATTTTCATATTCAATAAAAATTTTACAAATTTACTAAATAAATCCAATCTACTACATTAAACGTGTAATGTATGTGTGTCTATCTGTTCAGATTATCTCGGGAACGTTTGATTTAAAATGTCAGCGCTAGAACAAAAGTTGTAGGGGACGCTGAGAGAAGACAGTTGACATCAAAAATTTTTTGGCACTATAACTTTCGCCACGTTTCATGTTCACCACATCAACTTTCGCCACGTAATTTTCGCCACGTTGCCAAAAAAAACTATAATTTTCGCCACGTTTCATGTTCGCCACATCAACTTTCGCTACATAACTTTCGCCACGTAACTTTCGCCACGTTCGTGTATTTATTGCAAATCAGACAACTCAATTAGTCGAAATTAATATGTTTATTGAAACGAAAGTTACGTGGCGAAAGTTATAGTGGCGAAAGTCATGTAGCGAAAATTACGTAGCGAAAGTTACGTAGCGAAAGTTACATGACAAAAGTTACGTGGCAAAAGTTATCGTGGCGAAAGTTGTATAGTGCCATTTTTTTGATTTCGGATTTTTTGACTCTGAAATCGGCGTTAAACAAATTTGTTCCACTTTTTTGTGTTTTTTATTTTACTCTAGAGTAAAATCTCGGGAGTACCGCTCGGAATCACATTTTACTCAAGTATAAAACGCTCTAAGTCACTCTCGGAGAAACCGTGAGCACTTTATCGCTCGGCCGCCGGTATTTTGTTTTAAAAAAGTAGAGCACGTCATTTGAAAATTTTTCCAACTTTATGTTTTTTTACTTATTTATGAAAACATATTTTTTTTAATGCAAATTTTAGGCTACTTGCTTTTAAATTATGTATTTTTAGATATTCATCTGCAAGCAATGCTCTATGTCAAGCACCAAAGTTAAACTATAACAATTTTACTCCAATGACTGAATTCATCAATATTAAGATTCCAGAGCAGCAAGCAAATTTAACTAATTTTACACCATCAAAGCATCCGTCAATTTCTCCTGTTATGAGAAAAACTAGTAAAGGAAAACCTGAAAATATATGTCAGTTATTAAACACCTATTCTACATCAAATAGAACATTATCTACTGCAGGCTTTGAATACGAAATGGAAAGAAATAGGAATGAAATTCCGACAAGAAAGATTTCACTTGCAGCAAATATGAAAATGTAACTTTTTAATATTATATTACAGAGTGCTAAGTGTAAACACCAATGTTTTGATATTATCTCCGGAACCCTTGCGAATTTTTCGATGCGGTTTTTTTAAAAGTTAGATAGGATAATTGTGTATCGAACAAGGTGAATTTCGCTGAAAAATTCCTATTATTTTATCTTTCATTTTCAATATTTGGTTTTAGTGAAAACACCCTTAACAATCGAATATTTCAAAAAATTTTGCGGATTCTGACAGCGTNTATTATTTTATCTTTCATTTTCAATATTTGGTTTTAGTGAAAACACCCTTAACAATCGAATATTTCAAAAAATTTTGCGGATTCTGACAGCGTAGCCGATTTTACTTGCCTACAAAAATCATAAGTCGAACCCTTATTTTATTGCCCAAAAATTCTAAAAAACTATAGGGGGATTCTTATGTTTTGTATGGCTCCGAGCTCATGACCCTACTTTTTGACAGGGTGTTTTTTACAGTGGCTTTATACATTTAATGTTTTAGAAATACTACAAATATAAGAGAGTTTGAACAAGCAGAAGATAGTATAAAAAATCGAAGTCAAAGCATTAGCCATATGGAAAACAAAAAGAAATCATTGTTACTCGTTCCAACATTACATAAATTTAGTAGTCAACTAAGAAACCCCAAATACCAAGGCTTACCTAACCCATTATTGTCATTAACACCTTATACTCCACCGCCAATGTTAAGGTAAAATAAAACAAGTCTTCTTATATAGGGTGCTCAAAAATCATGGCGACTTTTTTGTTTGAATTAAATTTTTCATTTGTTGTTTCAAAAATGATTCTCACTATATTTTTTTAATGAGTTTATTGTTTTTGCCCAAAATGAAAATTTTCTGATTTTTCAGATGAATAACTCAGACATTCGCTCAGTGATTTTGCAAATGTTCCAAAATGATTTAAAATAGTTTGAAATTGCCCAATTGCTTGATATCGACAAAATCTTATATCAAAACCATTTTGGGTGACAGAATTACTTTTTCCTTTCTCTTCCAGGAATTCTTTTTACTGTGCCACGTTTAATGGTTTTTGATACTTTTTGTCAAGATTTTGTCGATATCAAGCATTGTGCAAGTACAGTTTGTTTTACACCATTATGCAACTGGGCGAAATTCTGATCATGGGTGAGGGGAGGGGTACCCCTTGAAAAATTAGGAAATCGATTTTTAATTTTCATATTATGTGAAAATGAATAAGTAATTCCGCTTGGGAGCGTCTATAAGGAGCACTGAGCATGGATAGCCTCGGTGTCCAGTTTTATTATTATAATAANTTTTTAATTTTCATATTATGTGAAAATGAATAAGTAATTCCGCTTGGGAGCGTCTATAAGGAGCACTGAGCATGGATAGCCTCGGTGTCCAGTTTTATTATTATAATAAGCTCTATTTTTTTAGTCCACTTAGAAGTGGTAGTGGTTTATATTGTCAAATAATAAATAAGAATGAAGAAATCTATCAACATAGTAATCCTTCCACAAGTTATGACAACCTTATTAGAGACGGTATTATTTATAGTTGCTTAAACTTTAGAATCGATCTTTAGAAGAATCCAACAACGAAATCTTATTACAACAAAAAAGTCATAGGAGTAAGAACTCAGAAAATTTAGAATTAAAAGTTCATGAAACAAAATCGAGTGAAAACCTAACTGAAAATACTCTGCCATCCACAGGACCAACAAGAAAAAATGGAATTTTTTTAAGTGGGCAAGAATGTGATGATGTAATTATTTTGCTTTAATTCATTTTAAGCATAAATTTTAAAGGCTTCCTTTGCTGCAGGACTAGAAGCCCTTAGGAAAGAATCCACAGCGTCTACTATATCAACTTCATCATTAAATTTACCATTTGATACAATAAGCTCTTATTATAGGCCAAAAGGAATGGATTCTCGTGATGACAGTAAAAAGTAATTACAACCACACGTACACAAACACCCCCCCCCCCGAAATTTTTGACCTTCTGCGGGCGAAATGAGTCTCGCCCGCAGAAGGTTTTTAAAATATATTTTAAAAATTTAGGCCTGAACGCAAATTTCCTGAAGATGATAAAAGAAAAATTTCAATTTTATCAGATACATATTATGACTTTGTACCGCCTGAAAGTGATGCAACACCGTTTGTAATCTATTATGTTTCCTTAATAATTATATTTTAGGCATATTAACCTTGGAAAATCATTTCAAGCCAGAGTTAGAAAGTGGGCCGATCGTGAAATTACGATGCAAGAACGGTCATTGATACCTGAAAGAGATGAACCAATTTTTGATTGCAAATGCATCGACCATTTATCTTCAAAAACTGGTAATACAGGATGGTCCTAAAGTTAACCAAAAAGTGGGGGGGGGAGGTACCAAAAAGTCGGATTCAAGAACGGACTTCAGATTCGTGTTCAGCGACCCCGAAAACCTAGGGTATACCACGGTTTCAAAAATTGATTTGAATTTTCGTTACTATGGCCACCCCGGGTTCAAGACTGGTTTGAGATTTCGAGAAATCGTCTCTTAAGTTTTAAAATTTTAGTAGCAGCATACGAAGCGTTAGCATGCTCTGCATGCATTCCGCGTATAGGAAGAAATAAAGAATTAGCTTTACACATTCTTATGGAAAATAAAGGTAATTAAATAACAGTAAGGGTTCATCCAGATATTACGTAATCATGTTGGGGGGGGGGGGTCGGCCCTCCTGGGGTGAGGGGTAAACCACCAAAAAGTTGATTACGTAATATCTGGATGGCCCCTAATGACAAGCTTGAAAGGCGGCCTGCCGGCCGACATCCAAACTTGTACGTTTTACATATTCGCTTATGTATTGACGTTTAAGTATTGAGTTTGACGTATACTTTACTAAAACATAAACGTGACTAAAGAAAAAACTAAAAATTTCAATTGAATCCAAAATTTTCAAAACATTGACTAAACACGCCTATAGATCACCAGAAACAACTTTTCTTTTGACCATAACATCCAATAACTTCATTATAATTCTGGGTGACAGCGTTCCTCACACAACAAAAATACTATAAGAGTATTAAAATACTATTATGTTACAAAAAGAATTGTAAATTGTTACAAGAAAAAATATTGTTCGGTATATCTAAAAAATGGGTATATCTAAAAGTTCAAATACTTATCAACCCACACCTTTAAAATATTATAGGTAACATACAAGCTGCTGTGATGGATCTATTACGCTCTGACACAGTTGATTGGGAACAATATCCAATTGTTTATAATCATAAATATGCAGATACGGATAGTTGGAGCCCGGAAGAAATTACAGCTTTTCAAGATGCAATTTATAAATCAGAAAAAGACTTTCGTCAAGTAGCATCTGAGGTATCCATTAGAAAAATTGATAAGAATTAATAAGAAAAATATAAAAATTTAACATTACTGTTGTTCAAATGGCTGGATCAAGTCCATTGGCCGGCCAAAAATTTCGTAAGAGTCCCCCTTATGATTTTGGAGCGGAGGCCTCCAAAGACGTAACTGTAATGGGGCACCGGGGACCGATGCCCCTTACATTTACGTCACGACACGAAAAAAACCTAAGGATCCTCCTTATTTTTTCAAAATTTTGAAAGGTTTTTGAGATCATCCGACAAACAAACACATTACACGTTTAACGTAGTAAATAAATTGTTTTTAGTTAAGAAATCGTTCAGGCAAAGAATGTATTGCATTTTATTACACTTGGAAAAAAGCTTGCCCTGACGATTATAGAAAATTAAGAAACCTCAGAAGGAAGCGGCAATTACTAGAACAACAAGTATTTCTTGTTTAATTTTAAACACCTCATGATCTACAGTAGGGTGCTAAAATCTTTCACAAAACGTAAAATTTGTTTTAATTTTATATCTTCTTCGATAGCGTTTTTGAATATAAATTTAAAAAATTTNATTTTAAACACCTCATGATCTACAGTAGGGTGCTAAAATCTTTCACAAAACGTAAAATTTGTTTTAATTTTATATCTTCTTCGATAGCGTTTTTGAATATAAATTTAAAAAATTTCAGTTCTATAGATTGGACAATAAGGAATCTCATGGTGCTATTACTTTTTGTGAAACACAAGTTTTCGTATCAATTCACAATTTCTATATGTATAAAAAAAGTCTATTTGCCACTCCTGATTTCTCCGCGGGAAAAGCCTTTTTCTTTTATTCATTTCAAAAGTAATCGGGTCAATAGTAAGCAAAAATGCAATAATATAAAATGGTAGCCTTAACCCTCATACAAATATTATTTTTAGCTCGATTACTCATCTTATGCATCACGTCTCAGAAATCATTCAGATAATATTATGGAAACTTCGGAAGAAGATTTGTCAGAGACAGAGTCCGATGCTACTAATCCGTATATGCCAAATTTAGAATATTCTCCTAATAATTCAAGGTAAAATATTCAATAATTTTGGCAATTAGGAAAAGTAGTGATGATAGAAAAAGTAGTGACGCTCTCTACCAAAATAAGCTTTCCAAACTCTTTTTAAAATTGTCTTTAAAAAATGTAAATTTTAAAAAATTTCTTAACACTCGGAGGATTGATGAAATATTTTTCAATTTTTTCATAGGTGGTTAAAAGTTAACCCCCACAAGTTATATATCATTTTAAAGCCCATACTTAGATCAAATTTATGGCGTTAATACTTTTCAGAAAAAATTTATCTGGAAAATTTTAACCCCCTAAAATCCGCTGGCGGGTGTGATAGAACGGTGGTATAAAAACCAAACGGTACATAGCCCTGAAGGGCTACGTGAAATTTTTTAAATTCATAGCCATTTTTATGTAAATTTCAATTAAAAATAGGGGTTTTAATTTAAAAAAATATCGAATAATGATAACCCAAATGATTTTTCCGGGGAAAGTGATGTTCTACAAAGTTGTTCCCATAAAATTTCATGCTGAAATGACACCTCGGATGATTTTTGATTGCCAAGAAACAAAGTTATAGCCACGAAGGCCGAGTTGTACTCCGAGCGAAGCCGGGCCGTACTCGAAAATAGGTCGAGTCGTATTCGAATAGAGACTGAGTTCGTACATAATCAATTCGGAAAAAGGGCACCGGGAGGTGCTCGGCTCCAGTTTATTCCTATAATTTTTAAAANCGAGTCGTATTCGAATAGAGACTGAGTTCGTACATAATCAATTCGGAAAAAGGGCACCGGGAGGTGCTCGGCTCCAGTTTATTCCTATAATTTTTAAAAATAATTATTTAGAAGTGGAAATATAGAATACGAAAGCTTAACTCCTCCTGAAGGTGAGAAAAAAAAGAGTATTGTACGGTTTACTGAACCTGGAATTAAACATGAAGAAAATAATTCTGGAAATTATCATTGGATGCATGCTGAAAATAAAATAAATATTGAAAGTAACATAGAGCGGCAAAATATGTTGGTAAACGAAATGAATGTAATCGACAAGACTCATTTAAAATTCCCTAAAGCGGTAAATTTATTTTATATCTATAATCAAAAAAGTAAACTGTCATCATGTGTATGGGCTAAAGTTCGACGTTTTGCATAAATTGGCTATACTGTTATGCTCTATGAACAGAATTAACACTGTTCGATGACGAACCGTAATGGCCATATTTTTAAGAGAGGCCTTGCGGTCCGTAATCGGATGCGAAGATGAAGGCTGAGACCGTATTCTAGTCCGAAGATTCGTAACGATCGTAAGCAACTCGGAGAAAAGAGCCGTCTCCACTCGATAAAGTTTATCGAGGGTAAAATTTATGCAAAATTTCTATGCCTCTTGAATGATCAGAAAAATAAAAACGAATTTTTATTTTTAGTTTGACTTTAATTTTTAGATATCACGAAACATACTTACTAAAAAAGGTGCACAACCAGCAGATGATGGCTTTTTTCATTGTCGTCAATGTGATAAAAGATTTGAAAAGGTTAAGTCATTAAATGCACATATGAAGTCGCATGCCATGAAAGCGCGAGCTGAAGCAGAAGCACAGCTGAATCAAGCATCAAATTCACAAAATACACAGTTTCCCTCTTCGAAAATTCAACCGGTATTTCATCATGGACAAAATATTGCTGATTTAAAACGAACTCAATATGAACAAAATCAATTAAAACAAGGGCATGACTTATTAGGCCCGATGCCGCAAATAAACGCTGGATTTAGTCCAAATCGAGTGATTAATACCGGAAGTAAGTATTTTCCCAATTAATAGAAAAAATCAAAGTCGATGTCTCGTACAAAATAACCGATAAAATCTATTTCTGCATGATATCCATATTTTCTTTGTTATCACATATAAAATCGCTTAAAGGACCAATTCAGTCAGTTACAACCATATGAAAAAATGATATATTTGGAAAGATCATGAAAAATGGAGCATTTTTTGTTTTTACGGCATGTTCTGAATCGTTGTAGTTTTCGAGAGCGTTTGAAATTTCTCATGCATTTCGTTGTAATACACAAACTTTTTTGAATTTTTACGGAAAAATCGATTTTTGCATCGATTTTTTAAATTTCCATAAAATGAACATTGTAGCAATTTTTTATAGCTAAATGCGACGAACAAAATGACATCAAAATGATCCAATTTGAACATTGTTTTGGGTTATTGAAACGAAAACTCTGATTCATGTTTTCGTTTCAATAACCCAAGACAATGTCCAAATTGGATAACTTTGGTGTCATTTTGTTCGCCTCATTTAACTATAAAAAATTGCTACAATGTTCATTTTATGAAAATTTAAAAAATTGATTTTTTCGCAAAAAATTCAAAAAAGTTTGTGTATTACAACAAAATGCATGAGCAATTTCAAACGCAATTATCTCGAAAACTACAACGATTCAGAACATGCCGTAAAAACAAAAAATGCCCCATTTTTCATGATCTTTCCGAATATATCATTTTCACTCCTCGGCAATGAACATTCGATTCCCCGCCTAGAAAATCTCAGGATTCATTTTCTTACAGAATCGTCAGAACACTCAAAATCACCTTACTTATTGACCCATTATTTTATTAACATTTTTAGGTAATTTAAATCAAGTTTCTTCAACTTTCAATCGTATGAGTGCATATGGATCAAACCTATCATCTAGCCAGTTATCTGATGGCATTGATTTTGTTTCTTCAGCTGTGCAACAAATTACCGGATTTCCCACATTTGATCCAACAAGCATAACATCGGATTTATCGTCGCAAATGCATCGACAAAATACTTTTTCAAGATCTTTAAAACCAGAAAAAGAGATAAAACCTTTCCACGAAAGAGGCGATTGATACATTTTTTGGAATTTTTGTATCTTACTACTATAAACAGTAATGTCTGTCTATCGGGCGATTTCGGAGGGGGGGGGGGGGTAGATTTAAACCTGGAGTGCTAAAACTAAAATTGTAGGGGACGATGAAAGCTAACGATATGCACCAATATTATGGGAAAAAATCCGCGACCATGTAGGGGCGGGGAGTCGCGGATGAGACAAGATTCGAAACGAAAATTGATATTGATCAGCGTAGGAAAAGTCTTGTGAGCTGATTTTTTTGGGGTCCCCTGTTTTTATATAAGAAAAATTTTGGTGATATTTTCGAGGCAACCTGACCTCGAAATTCGCATATTTTTGCCTTCCCAAGTTGAGGGTCCATAAGCAAATTTTTGCACAAAAATGTTTAAATATCGATATTTTCAAGGAAAAATTGGTTTTGGACGCGATTTGTTTGTCAGATTAGGACTTTTTCTAATGATTCAAATATATTAATGTTTTAGGGTTTTATTTTATCATTCTGTTTTTTTCAGAATTTCTTTTCTTCTTTCTGTTTAAACAATCCATTTTGTTTAAACAAAAAACAAAGTTTCCTATCGTATAGTTTTGTAGATTAAATACTAATTCATATTTTTTACGTATTTTGTGTATTTTATTTCATTATACAAGATTTAAACAACCATTCTGTTCTTTATTGGCTCTTAGAATTTTCTTATACAGGGAATATCTTTAATACTCATCATTGTCGTTATTATTTTTTACCTTTTTCTGTTTAAACAGAATGGATTCTGTTTAAACAAAAGTACCAGGAGCCAAGCGCTCGCGCTCCGCGCACGTTTAAGGGTTTTCACTAATTCATCTCGACGATTTTCGAGACAAGCATTAATTGCATAGATGACGGTTTTATTCTTCAGAGTCAACGAATTATCGAATGTGGTCTTCAGCAAATTTATAGCCCACAATAAGATGCACAAAAATGTAAACGACAATATTCGAAAATTCGTTTATCCTGAAAAGATATTCGCCATTTAAAAAAGCGCCGAGACGAGCACTAATTGCAATTAGTGCTCCCCAACTTGCTATTAGTGCGGATTAGTTCTTCCGAAATTTTGAGACGCAATTAGTGGAGGCCCTAAGTAGTAGGNTAATTGCAATTAGTGCTCCCCAACTTGCTATTAGTGCGGATTAGTTCTTCCGAAATTTTGAGACGCAATTAGTGGAGGCCCTAAGTAGTAGGATGACGAGAGTGATTTTGAACGGCACTCCAGAGTGACGCTCCCCGTTGGTATATGCTCCTATAAAATTTTTTTGTCTGATTTCGATATTTTACGTATACGTAAAATACCCCCTATGTAAAAAATTGACCGATTCGTAATGAAGAATCATTAATCATAATGGAGGATCATTAGGTTTCTTTATTAGATCCCTGTCCCGATGCCGGGTTGGTCCTATTTTTGGCCTTTTTGCTGGATTTTAGTTAGTGGGATGGGGGAGACTCTTTCCCTTTTGTCCGAACCCTAATTAACCCGGACTTTGGTAATCTGCGTTCTCCTCATCTGTCTAAAAGCTTCAATCCGAATCGGATTTCTAGAATTATTGTAAATGTTTTACTTTTTTATAGATTTAATTTGTGCTAAATTTTATTAAAAATATATTTTCCAATTTATAGAAAAATAAATCTTTTTTATACCTGATTTTAAAATAATCTCAAGTACCGAGAAGCCGAGCGCTACCGCGCTCAGAGGGACAAAGAAGGAAATTTCTAGGGTGATTCAGAGCGGTTCATATATAAAAATGTTAAAATTTTAGGATACTATGTCTTGACTTTTCGAACCGAGTTCAATATGAGGATGGCCGTAGTGAAAAAGTTTGTCAAAAAATTTTGAGACCACAATATACTCGCCATTTTTGGGGTCTCTGAGCACGAATCAAAGACCTCAAAAATCGATCTCGGTATTAAGTGGTTGATACTGTATAAGATAAAAACCTGGGGGTCCTAAAAAAATACCGATTTTTTACTTTTTTGCGCGCATAAAATTTCTTAATACGTTAACGCTTGGAGCAACTTTCAGACAATTTTCACATTCAACTCTTCTTCTCCCTTCCGAGCGCGTTAGCGTTCGGTCTCCCGGTTCTAGTTTTTATTGAGTATACATTTATATAAAAAGTTAGATTAATTATATTTTCGATAAAGAGTTGACTTGTCCTGGTGCCGATATAATATGTGTGCTTCTTTCATCGATAAATTCGTCAATATCTTCTATAGACAACGATGATGCTTTAGTTAAATTTAATGGTAGTAAAGATTTAGAATTATTTCTAGAAATTACTACAAATGAGTAGCAATTGCGACAACTATATAGCATTATAGCTGATAATATAGCACAGAAAAAAGAAATTATTGTAAATAAAATAAATAGAAAGTTTAAATCATTTTGTTCCATATATCTAAATAACTTAATTAGGACTCCACAAGCATAAGCTAGCTGTTGTAAACTGGTTGTAACGTTCACGCAAGCTCCAAGCAAGCAGAAAGGAGTTAAAACAGAGTTTTAAAGGTTACAGCGGAATTGTAACCGGTTACACAGCTTGCATGAGCCTGATGTTCTGTATATCGTGTTTATTGACGCGATTGATAAAACAGCACAAAAATCATTGAAAATGTTGCTCACGCGCGCAAAGCTGTCGTAGCCGGTTACAACTCCGTTGTAATCGTACAATCCTTTGTAACAACATTCTGCTTGAGTGAAGATGCATGGAGTTTAAGTAGCTACTTGTGTACAACTGGTTACAACGAGATAGCTGCCGGATCACTTAAAGATTTGCATAATTTATGTAACTTATTTTCCAGTTGATATTTATATAAAGGATATACAGTCGACTCTCAATAATCTGTCACCCTCGCTAAGCCACCACCCTGGGCCCAGTCCCGGAGTAAGCCTATATCCTTATATAGGTTTTATTTTTAAAAAAGCTATGAGAATTTTTTGGCGTCACGAAAAATTGGGACACCCTGTGTATGGGGATGGAAGATGGAGAAAAGAATCATGTATTGCAGTACATCATCTATTTGCGTTAAAGAGATCGTAAGCCACCACTCTCGCTAAGCCGCCACCCTGCCCCGGTTCCCAAGGGTAGCTTAGCGAGAGTTGACTGAGAGTAAACCCACCTCAAAAATTAATAAAATTTTCATGCAGTAGAAGCGTGATTAAATAGAATAAATTCCTTAATTACAAGAGTATTTAGTTAAAATATCGCCCACAAAGTGTTGGCTTAGAAAAGCTTTGATCAAGTATTAAAAGTTCTTATACTGATTGATAGGAATTTCCCAACAAAGCTTTTCTGAATCCACGGATACCTATAAATTATTTTTACAACAATGTTCAGGCAATTTACTTCAATGCATGAAATATTTCAAACTATACAATGATACAAAAGATAAACGTGAGTAAATCAAAGTTTGGACATTACAACGAAAAGCAACACATTATAAAATTAAGGAAGATGGATAAAATAAAGATAGATGAAATGCTGCTAAAAGATGGATAGAATATGACACCCACGACAATTTACAACATGAGACAAAACAACCTGCAAAATATTACAACCCACGACACCAAACGTGCATTTTACAACTAACGAAAAAAATTAACTGGGGGTCGTCCTTATGTCATAAGGACGACCCCCCCCCTCACCAGCCATTATGTCATAAGGCTGGTGAGGGGGGGGGGGGCAACCGTAATGATGAAGGTTGATGATTGAGGGGGATATTGTCATGATATCGCTATCATAGAAGTTTAAAATTGTGCAAAAAAGTTAAGATGATGATTTCGGTTTGCAAGAAGTAATTGACAGTATAATATAATAAAAGTAATGAAAAAATATTATTATTAATGAATCAAGTATAAAATGTAATATAATAGCAAATTTTTTTACGAAATATCGGGGATACACTCAAATAAGCTTTTACTTTGTGTAATAATGAACTTATGTCACTAACTCCAAGCAATAAAATCAATTTTGTTATAATAAGAAAATTATTTAAAAGTTTTATGTTTTCTTTTTATAATTAAACGTTAATATATTTTCCTTTTTTTCATTTTTTAGCTTCCTTGAGTCATAAAGGACCCCTTACAGTGCCACAAAATTTTTCATCGCTCAATTATTGCAAGGATCAATCTCCGTGTGTGAAAGTCCACTATATACAATTTTGTCAACAATGGACATTGTTTTTGTTGTGTTATTTCAATATAAAATGTTTAAGCTTTATCTTTAAGAAGTTGGTTCTATCCTGATCGGAAAAAAGTTGCCATTTGTTGATATTCTGAACTTTAAAAGAAGCACAAATAAGTCATGTTTAAATATGTTTATTTCGTGGACATAACTAGTAAGCTTTAGCTAAAAACTGTATTTTTGGTTACTCGTAATGTTCTGCAAAAGTTTTTTATTCGTAATGAATTCTATATACTCTTGTTCATATGTTATACAGGGCGGCCCAAATGAAACCGATCATCATAGCCCTCTATTTTTATGGCTCCAGAAATCCATTTTCAACAAAAAATTTTGAGTATTAGTCAGGAATGTATAAATACGATTTAATCAATTTTTTTGAGCGTAAATCAAGTTTTCGCGTCAATATCCAGATTTTTGTGAAAAAATTGTGATCTCCAATATATAACCTTATTTCGAAATGTTGACATTTGCCTATAGAAGTCGATTTTGACAAAATCTTTGACATTTTAGGGTTTTTTCTATGAGAGGAATCGATTGCGCAGTTTGCCGAGGTATAACAATGCTTAAATGATCTACCTATATACCCAAATTTAACAGCTTAAAACAAGGTTACATCCTTGAAAACTTTATTTGAAAAATATTAACAAGAAAACATGAATTACGCTTAAAAAGATTGAATGGATCGTGTTCATCACAGAGTCCGAAAACTGGGACCTCAAAAAATATGACATATTCGTGTTCAAATGCCATAATAAAAAGATCTGTCGCGACAATTAGTGGAGTCGACGTCACGACGATTCACTAATTCAAATTAGTGATATCAAAACAATTATTAATTGATAATTAGTGATGAATTATTGAATTCAAAAATTTCACAACGAATCAATAGAGGCCCTTATGATATCGATTTTTCTGTAGAATTTTTTAACATTTTAATTTTGATTTTCTTTCATATTTTCAACATTGAAAAAAGTTCTATTCTATTTGTTTTTATGTTTCGCTCACACATTTTCCACTTATCTCTCCTTTCGCGCGATACATTCAATGAGCAAGTCATCGAAAGGAAATTTATTGATTTTGATTGACCGTCAAGTATTATGCAGTTCGGTCCACACACGCAGCAAGATATTTCATGCGAATGCAAGGCTCTTTTTTAAAATAAAACTTCATTGTCCGATCTATTGATTTTATTNTCGGTCCACACACGCAGCAAGATATTTCATGCGAATGCAAGGCTCTTTTTTAAAATAAAACTTCATTGTCCGATCTATTGATTTTATTTTCAATATGTTTGAAAGGCTTTTAACGATTTTAATTTGTTAACGCAGGATATGTATTAATTTATTTTTTCACCTAGTTTTTCTTAATCTTGTATTAAGACTTAGGGTGCCGTTTGTGATAAGTGCGTATTTTTAGGCATTTTCTGGCACTATAACTTTTGTCACGAATTGAGTTTGTCATTTTAACTTTTGTCACGTTACTTTTGTCACACATACAAACTACAAACCAACAGATTGTAGAAATAAGTTGATTTTTCACACGAAATTATTTCGACAATCTGTCGGTTTGTAGTTTGTATGCGTGACAAAACTCGTGACAAAAGTTATAGTGCCCATTTTTTGATGCTACATGTTGCCGAAAAACTTTTTCAATAAAAGTGTCATGAGGTAGATATAGGACTCTCACATGGTTTTGACCATATCTTTTAGTTTTAAGGTCATATCTGAGTCAAATTTAAATCTTATTGGCTGCTTTTTAAAGCCAAAATAATCATAAATATAGCTTGATAACCATAATATATAATAAATATAGCTTGATTTTTTTTAGAAATTCTCTGCGTTTATGAATAAAAACGACATACAACCACTTCGTAAACCACAACCTCGTCCAATTAATGAGCATGCTGATTGGAATTTATTAAACATGAACAATTATAATCATTACATAAATAGAAAATATCCAAGTTTATCAACAAATAACTCCGCTCAAAGCGATAAACATCTTCACAATAGCCGAAGGTAAATTATTATTTTATTTATAAAATCACAAAAATCAATTTGCTGAAAACGCATCCGTTTTCGATCATTTTGCATAGTTTTGTAGTGCTAATCAAGGCGCGTATAAATCTGTTGTCGATGATGAAATTTTACAACGGTCTAAAAATCCAACACAATTCATTACCTTGCAAATGAGTCATTTTAGAAAAATCGCTTTAAATCAGTCAAAAAAATTTTTCGCAAAAAATTTATATGGGTCGATGCAGAATTTTATGACGGAGCGAAATCATCAAAATTGGAGAAAAAATTATTTTAATCCCTATCTAGCCCAAAAATAATCAAAAATTTTTGCCTCCGATTTTGCTGATTTCAGTCTCAAGAGATTCGCCATAAAGTTCTGCCTCGACCCATATAAAAATTTTTTTGACTTTTCTATAGCGAAATTACCAAAAATTAGTCTGTTGCAAGGCAATGATTTTGTAATGGATTTTTAGATCCTTCCCCATTGTAAAATTTCATCATAGACCACAGATTCATACGTGCCTTGATTAGCGCTACAAAACTATACAAAAAATTATCAAAAACGGATGTGTTTTCAGCGTAATGTCTAGCAAAAACTGATAAAGTATCAAAAATTTGCATATTGGTGTGCATAAAGAATTAACGAATGCTTGAGGGTTTTATGCGAATTTCGAATATCAAAAATTTTGTCATCCTTCAACTATATATGTTGAACCCAATCTTGAATGTCGCCCGATTCTGAATCGGGCGCCCGATCTTGAACGAACAATTTAGGCCTAAGCCTTCCGAACAATCTTCGTTTATAAGGCTTAGGCCGTAGGCTAAGCCTAGGCCTAAACCTAAGCCTTATGAACGATGATTGTTCGTTCAAGATCGGGCGAAATTTAAGATCGGGTGCAACATATATACTGGCAAAAAACCGCGTTTAAAAAGCTTTTCTATAGCCCGAGATATGATGCCAAGTTGTTCAAAATTCAAATATTCCAAAATTTTTGGACACCCTGTTTAAATACATAAAAATCGAAATCAAATTGAAGTAAAACTATGTTTGTTTTTTATTTTAAAGAGTTTAAAAAAATATGTATACTTTTCTTATAAGTGCTTTTATAATAGCTATTTTAATAATGGAATTTTTTAGTAATTACGAGTTAATGGCCCGGCAACAACAGAGTCAAATAGCATCAAACATTCTTAGTATTGAAGAAAATCAACGATTTTTGGGTTCTAAGTTTATTTATAATAATAATGCCACGTCATCCTTTCCTAATTCATTAAGACAGCCTACTCATGAACAAATTTGTGAAATACGCCAGAAAATTGCATTTAATGAAAAAGAACTTTCCAATCTTGGATCAATACAAACCGAAACTAAAAATCTACTAAATAAAAATGAATCGATAAAACAAGATTTTAAATCCTTAGAAAACTCATATGTCCAAGATGGTTATACACTCAGAAGTGCAATCAATAAAGTGGATTTTCTTAAAAATCAAGTAAACTATTTATTTTATTTTATAAAAAAATTTGTTAGTTGGATTTATTATATAAACGTCGAGCTTGTGCTGCAAATGCTGCTATTGCACAACAACGATGTGTAAATTTTACAACAGGACCCAACAAGCCTCGTATTCAATCTTCTAAATCCAGTGCTTTAAATTCAGTTTTACAAAATAATTTGGCAAATAAAGATGTCAACCACTCAAGAAGACCACAAGCATCGGTTGGCCCTTTTCAGGTGTATAAGTTTCATGCTATGAAAATAAAATATTTTTAAGATTAAGAAATCATCTCTACAAAACAATTCGGAAGCAATAAATAGCAATAACAATAATTCTTCTATTTCTAGTTCTCCAATGTAAGTGTTAAAGAAATTTTTTGTAAGAATCTATATAGGGGGTACCCCTTAGGTCAAAATTGAAAAATAGCACGGGCATCGTGTTCCCCATGTTGAACCCCCCACCTTCGAATACCAAAACAGCTCCAAAAACACAAAAATAGTCGAGATACGGCTACCCTTTGAAAAAAAGGCTTAAAAATTGAGTTTTTTAATTTAAAAAAAGTTTTACTACAATTTTATATTTCCTGCACACCTACTCTCTACCTAAAAATTTTTAAAAAAGATTGAAGGTTAATCTGATATACCATTCCCAAGATATCCTGATTCCGGATGAACTCATGTACGGACACAAAAACCGGTTTTTCATATTTATGATTTTTCCTCTATCTCAAAATTCGAAACGACAAAAAAATGGTGAAATATTAACTCATTTTTTAGCGACAACAAATATCTCGATTATATCAGTTTTCAACTCAATAAAATTAATTAATTTAGGCATCATAATTCTTTACGAGAATCTGCCTTATCTAACCCAATAAATTACCCAAAAAATCAAAATTTTGGTGACCATAATGTTATGATCAAGAAGACTTCTCATCCTTACCACTTAGCTGAATTCCAGAGATTAGCTGAAACAAATAATAAAAAGGTAATATATCCTAATATTGGGTTGTTCCAAAAATTTTAACTCTCTTTTGAAATCAGTATATGGAGCTACAGAAATCCATTTTTCTGACTGACCCCTAATACCTATATATATAGGGGGAGGGTATATAGGGCTATTTGGGGGGGGGGTATCCTCATGATCGACTTCTTTACCGAGCTGAGACGAGTGGTATATGCTTTAAGCCGATTGGACTGAAGAAAAAGGTTTTGTACAGGGTGGTGCAAAAAAAGTGGCAAAAATGGTCATTTTGGGGGCATTTTTTCGGGCTCAAAAAACACTCTTTTTTGCCATTTTAGGGGTCAAAAAATTTTTTAGACGTGTTTTTCAGCTATTTTTACCCCTAAAAATGATGTTTTTAGAAAAAATTTTTTTGAAAAAATGCCCCCAAAAATGACCATTTTTGCCACTTTTTTTGCACCACCCTGTATGACTGTCTGACGGACGGACTAACACAAGAAGATTAAGAAGTTTAGATTGAAGGTCAAACAACGCTTAACAGACTTGTTGCCTCAATCTTTGAATGTTACAGAAAGTATTTATATTAATTTAGGAACGCTCAAACAACTTATCTAATTCTATCGTAAACGATGAACTACGATATCGCAAAGGTAGAGCAGATATTATTACTTTACGAAATGACTCGCTTAAAGCTGCTAAAAGAAGATCTTGGGCTCAATCTGAAGCATCTGAAAATGAAAATATATTAAGAATTTTATTAGAGGAACAAAGAAAGGGAAAATCGCATTTGACATTCACAGACTTATTTCCTATTAAATCTACTAAAAAATATAGTTTAAAAAATACGGTAAGCCTCAAAAACACGGCATTTAAATATTCGCCAAAAATTGGTCGTAGAACAAATGCAAATGGGCGGGCGTTGTGGAGATATAGATTTTTATACAAAAAATTAGCGTTTTCATCTAAATCGAGGAGATCCAAAAACACCTTTATTTGACTTTTTTCGTCGAAATTTCTACATTTCCACCGTTTTTGGCGAAAATTTTCTGATAGATTTTAGAAAAAGTTGAAAATTTTTTTGAAAAATTGATTTTTGGATCCTGATAGATGGACCCCAAAAATCAATTTTTCAAAAAATTTTCAACTTTTTACCAATAAATAATGAAATTTTAAATGGTACTAATTCTCTGAAACACATTGTACTGGGTGAATGGAAATAACGTGACCCCTTTATGATATTTAATATTCATAAGAATTTCATAACAGAATGTTTTTACAAAAAGTGATATTCTACAAAATTGTTCTTGAGATCACGACGAAAAACTTTGTAGATATTACTTTTTGTAAAAAATATTTGTGTTATGAAGAAAAATCCTTGAATACTAATTATGATAAAAGGGGGGTCACATTATTTCCGTCCAATCTGTATATGCTTTTATTTTTAGTCGATAGAAGAAACTGAAAATGCTGTGCACCAAACAACAACATCAGATGTCAATAGAAAATTGGATGAAGAAAAAAGCAATTTAAACTCTTTAAATGAAACTATTCAAAAAAATCCTATTCACACTCCCAAAACAGTAAAGGTTACCATCCACCCCGTAATTGAATCTCATGATAAAGAACCAATAAAATACGCAGAATCGCAAATAAACACCGATCCACCTATCGAAGATTTGTTTGTAGATGATGTTAACAATATTGTCAAAGAATATGAGGAAATCAAAAAAGATGAAAATAATGACAAAGTATTAGATAATGAGATACTTGAATATATAGAACTGAAAGAAACTGAGTTGAAAAATAGTTTGACATCCGAAGAAAGTAGTACTGACGAAGAATCAAGTTTAAATGAAGAATTGCCAGTGGTAAAAATTTACCACTCATGGATCCTACTTGAGGATCTATGGGTGATAAGACCCCAAATCCAAGAATCGGGAGGCCCACCCTGTGAGGAGGACCCTTGGATGGTAAGATTCCTAAGGCACCTAAGTCCAAGAATGCTTCTAAAACCACTAATTCATAGGTCGGGAGGCTCATCCGATAGAGGAGGATTTCTGGGTGGTATGACCCATTAAGACTCTTAAGAACCCTTATACGTGGATAAGGAGTTCCACGCGTGGAGGAGGATTCGTGGGTGTAAGATATTAAGACATATAAGTTCCATTATTGCTCCTACGACCCCAAATCCTTGGATCAGGAGGCCTATCTCGTGTAGGAGGATCCGTGGGTTAAAGATCTAAGGCTAGCTAATGCTTATAAGGCCCTTAATCAGTGGGTCGCGAGGCCCACCCCCTGGAGGAGGATCTATGAGTAGAAGACCCTAAGGCACATGAGGCCCACTAATGCTTCTAAGATTACTAATCCGTGGGTCGGGAAGGCCCACTTTTGGAGGGGGTCCGTGGGTGATAAGACCCTCAGACACATAAGGTCCACTAATGCGTCTAAGACCACTAATCCATAAGTCGCGTGGCTCATACCTTGTAGGAGGATCCGTGGGTGGAAGACCCTAAGGCTCATTAATACTCCTAATACCCCTAATCCGTGGATCGGAAGTCCCACCCCGTGGAGGAGGGTCCGAATGTGGTAAGACCCATATCGTACCTAAAAAACACTAATGCTACTAAGAAACCAATTTTAGTTCTTGGAAGCTGCCAAAGAATTGAATCAAACTATAAAGCCTATACTAAAAACAAGTGGAAAGAAAAACGTACATAGAAATATAGTTTTTGATCCATTCGTTCTTTTCTTAGATGGAGCATTGGAAGGACAGTTAGATACTGTTAAAGAAAATGCCACTAAAGTAATATTTTAATTGTATATTAAAAACAATAGAGTGAAGAAACAAATTTTAAAGTACCCTTATAAATAGCCTGGTATATTGGCCCTTAATCTAATATTTTCAGATAGCTGATATATCAATGCCTAATGATGAAGGTATTACAGCTTTACATAATGCTATTTGTGCTTGTCATTATGAGATTGTAAAATTTTTAATTGATAATCATGCAAATGTTAATGCACAGGTAATATTATTTTTTAATTAAAAAATTTATTTAATCCTACGCTAAGTTTCACAACAATAAGTTTCCTAGATAGTGCAGCATTTTTCCGACACATGACAGACAGAGACAAACAGACTGACTGACTGATAGGGACTAGGGTTGGCGGGATCCCCAAATCAGGATATCCCGACGATTTCGATCGCGAAAATGGCCAATTCTTATGATTGTGGGATCCAGGAAATTTTGATTCGGGATTGGATCTCGAAATTCTAGATCCCGATAATATAAATTTTTGAAACAATTTTGAGAGTGCACTCCTCCCCCTACTGGGACCCTGGCTATGCCATTGTTTGTAAGATATATATTTTTGAATTTAAGAAATTTGGTTATAATTTTTTTGCAAAAATTTCAATTCTTAAAAAGAAAAATATTTTTAAAAATCCCAACCACGAAAAATCGGTTCCGAAAGAAAGAATTTCGATTTTAGGGATTCGGAATCCTGATTTTTGAACCCCGATCCTGATCCCGCTAGCCTAACAGGAACACGAACTCTACTCACTCCCCTCTTAATTACGCCACTCAACACGAATTTAATTCACCTTCTAATATTAGGATTCTGATGGTTGGACACCATTACACTGCGCGGCATCGTGCAACAACTTAATCATGGTAAAAATGTTAGTGGAAAATGGCGCGTGTATTTACGCGATTACGTTAAGTGATGCAGAAACACCTGCAAAAAAATGTGAAGAGAATGAAGATGGATATGTTAGTTGTGCCAATTATCTAGAGCTAGCAGATAAATGGGCTGGAATTATAAATAACAAAATAGTAAGTATAAAAATAAAACCTAATAACTTGAATATAAATTTCATTCTTTTCAAATTTTCATCGGGAAGCAAATTTTATAAAATTTTGCTTCATTTTTTTGGAAAAAAGGTTTTTTAAACATCAAAATTTTTGCCCTAGTGGAAATCGAACCTGCGGGTCCAACGTTTCTTAACTTGCCAGATTGAACGGGCGGCTTTCTTATCGACTTTGCTATGGTGGGACAACTTTTTTCGCCCCAATTGATACGGACTATGCCCTCTCTGAAATATATTCCGCATAAACACACAGAGACAATACTGATTTATATAATAATATTAACCATTATTAGATGTACGCAATATATTCTTATGATCCTCAAGAAGAAGACGAATTAATGTTTATGGAAGGTGATTCACTTTGCGTGATAGATCGTAATACAAGTGAGAAACATTGGTGGGAATGTGAACATATGGAATCAGGAAAACGAGGGCTAGTTCCTGTTAATTATCTAAGTTTATACCCTGTTTGGAAACACTTAGAAAGAAATCAATTTGTAAAGTTCGAAATTCCTCAGCTACCACCAAGCGACAAAGATGAAGCAAGCGATTCAAACGAATCTAAAGAAGAAAATATTAAATTATAGTTCAAATAAATTGTAATTGGATGTTTAAACAATTTTTTAATAAAAATATTACACCTTTACTCATGACACAATTGAAACAGTATCAATCACTCGAGAGATCTCTAAAGCAAATACAAGTGAAAAACATTGGAGGGAATGTGAGCATATGGAATCAGGGAAACGAGTCGAATTTCTAATTGAAAATCATTTTTTAACACGGTAATACTTCTTCAAAATTCCGGTTTATTCGAGTGCTTTGAATCATGCTTAAAAACTTCCACAAAAATTTTTTCAAAAAAGTGGCATGAGTAATAAATAGACCAGCTTCAATATCTAGGATATCCAATCCTTGAGTTCCAAGTTTCGGCAAAACCAGCGCCTTTTTGTTTGAAATGCTTGTTTTCCAAGGGTTCCATGGTTCGATGGTACTGGGCTTGTCTCAGGCGCCCCTCAAGGCTGGTTCAAACCCCGCTTTAGGCCAAAAGATTTTGCCTAGTAGTAACGTCTCTTCGTAGCTCTCTATAATGTTCGCCATTACATCATAGCAGCCCTAATTGACACCAAAATCATGTGTGTAGCCTTCAAAAATTTTTTCACTTTTCACCCTTAGGACAAAAAATCGGTTACACCCATGAGTATAAACTATCCAAATTTATACTCAAGGGTATAGAAGCGCTCGGAAGCGCCGCTCTGGAGCACTACTCGGAAGCGTTGTTCGGAAACTCTGCTTGGAATCTCCGTTCGGAAGCGCTGCATTTAAGCGATACAGAAGGCCGACCAGGAGCGCCATATGCGTTTTGTTTCCAGTTTATTAATAGAAGAAAAAAATCATAATTAATGAAACGTATTTAATTTAACATGTTCTAAACAATTTGTATTTTCGGAATCTCTGAACTTTTAGGGCCGCTGTGACTACTATATTCACACACTTAGCTCATTTAGCTGAAAAATATATGAATCAAATTTCATTTGATTCTAAAGAAAAAGAAAAGCTAACAAAATTTAAATGCGAACTCATTCGATAATTATGGCCATTAACTCGTATCTTCAATTATCGAATTTAAGCGCATTTTCTTAAATGAAAATTTTAAAAAGTACCAGGCCGTAGCGCCTCGGATTATCCGAGAGTGTTTTGAACGACACTCCGTATCTCCGAGTGCCTAAACGCTATAAAAATTATTACATTTTTCAAACTTTTTTTTTAAATCTTAAAATTATAACATCTTATTATGGGTGAATTTTTTTTTTGGAAGGAGTACCCCATAAAAGTGATGTTGATCGTTTTTTCTCATCGTCCCCTATATCTTTAGTTTTAGTGTTGAGGATTTAAATTTAATCCTTCGAGATAGTCTGGACACACACATATCAGATATTACACGTTTATATTAGTAGGATATGGAGTAATTTTTAATTTTTATAATATTATATTCTATGTTACTAGATTATTAAAGTAATGCTAATATTTTATTAAATTAATCATTTTTGAGTGTTGTCAAAAATAATTATTTGTTGAGGATGAAGTAAAAGACTAAGAAAGATTATGTGTTGGCAACTCAATACTTGGATATTAAAGATTGGATATAGTAATCACGCATGCTGAATATAATGCAATCAATATTGAGCAAATTCAGCATGTTTGTGTGTTTTTAAGCCAAGTTTTCCGTGATTATTGTAGGACTAGGGTTGCATAAACGCCACCTTTTTTGTACCATTTTGTAACTAATGCTACCTCTTTTGCCACAAATTTTTGTCATTTTAAAAGAAAATCCTTTAAAGGCCCCTTTATGAATAAGAATTGCCACCTTTTTTAAAAAGTCACTATGCACCCCTATGTAGGACCAGTTCAAAATTTTTTCGACTGATTGTTACTCCTCTTACTCTTAATTTCATCTTTGCTTTAAAGAAAAATTAAAAAGCTTTAAAAGCTAAAACGGTTATGGTAATGGTTATAACGGAACCGAATGGTTATTCTGTTAACGGGATACATTACTGCCGGTCAGCATCCCTTTAGGCTTTTGCGCACCTGCAAGTACACTCGTTTTAGTCCCACTTATTCTTTGTGACTTTTTTCGAAATTTGTTTCACTTCCGGGACGCTCTGATTTTTATGAGTCATGTAGTAAGGTTTTAGAAGATATTTTTTGATTATTTGAAGGCTTTAGAGATGTTTCCATTTCTGACCCAATCTTTGTCCGATGTGACTATATACAATTATTTTATTTTAATTTCTATATTTAATTTTACTTTTGCTGGTGAAATATTATTAAAGCGCTCATGGAAAGATCAACATCCTCAATATCGTGAACCGAAATATGGTAATTTTTTAAAATTAATAACACAAAACATTTTTAAAATCTCTGGCGACAAAAAAGGTCGCCAAATAAACAATATTAGGCATTTTCATAATGTCGTTCGGGTAATTTTTAGCATATATCTTGATAGGAAAAGATTTTTTCGACGCAGTTTTTTTATAGTAGTGAATCGGGCCTCAGAAATTCAATAGAAATGGTTTCAAACAAGGACTTCTTCGTTGCTTCTGGCATTTATTTTATTGTTGTGTAAATTGGAAAATAAAGAAACTATTGAAATGTAACCACAAGAAAAAGCAAAAGCCGCATAAAAAAGCTTTATTCTATGCGAAAAAATCGCTCCGAAAGATAGTTTTCATGACAAAAATGATCTTCCTTTGACAAAGTTTAATTTCAGACCTGTAATCCGATTATCGTTGCTTTAAACCATCTCTTTTGAATTTCTGGGGCATTATTCTCTCTACTGAAAAAATCGTGTTCTTATTCTTTTCCTATCAAGATATATACTAAAAAAAGACCCCAACAATATTATAAAAACACATAATATGTGATTTAGGCGAAAGTTTAAACAAAAGCCAGCGCCACATGAGTAAAAATTTTGGGAAAATATTTATTTTAAGCTGAAAATGCTCAGAAAATTCGATTTTTGAAAAATTGTAAAATTTTCCTGGGCGCAGAAGTCGCCCAGGCTAATTTCATTTTATCCGGCTTAGTCGCTCAAAAACAAATTGGACCTTTAATTTTCCTTCAATACCACGAAGGGAGCAAAAAGTTCCTTCGGCACTTGACGTAAAGAATAAGCGATTATTCTTTATGCCAAGGTCTGAAGGAGCCTATTCTTGCTAGTTTTTATTATTTTAAAATTACAAAAACCAATATATAAAAATTTCTTTCTAGTCTTTATGCATTTTTGGCTTCAAAATTCTTTACGCTGTCAATATAACATATTGAATAATTTATCATCATACTCTTTGTTCTCTCAAAACTTATGTAAATTAAACTTATGTCTATATTTAAAAAGCTAGATTCCGTTGCTGAGCACTTAGGCAATTTTAGTCCGGATAGCGTATAGCCCCCTATTTTTAACCCAAAGATTATAAAAATTCTGAAAATTCATCTTCATCCCTAAAAATTCGTATGAAAATAGCCAAGTGCTCGGTAAAGGGAGTCAAACCCTTTAAAGTAAATTATATTTGTAGAATAATATTACTATTATTTCCACTTTTTTCATCTTTTTAAAGAATTAATATTTGAGTTCCTAGGCCAACGCGCCTACGGCACTAGTTTTTTCAAAAAAAGTAAAGTATGTTCCTAGACCGACGCGCCTGCGGTGCTCTACGCTACCGATCTGCACTTGAGAGCGTTCTACGCTACCGAGCTGCACTTGAGAGCGCCTTCAGCGTTCTACGCTACCTGTACTTTTGTGCAACAATTGGATCGTTTGAAAAAACGATTTAATTGTTGGGGTTCCCCGCCGCGTAGGGCACCCCCTGATGTCAAAATGAAAAATTCCTTCAGATTTGCGTTCCCCATACCCGAAAACCCCCGAGTACAAAAAATCAGACGATTTGGAGCACTTTTTGGAACAATCGATTTTTGGATCCCGGCATGGGGAGGGTCTCGTAGACCACACATGCACAAAGTCACGTCAAAATTTTCAATACTACATATTTTTAGAATAACTATTTAGTATTAGCCGTCACTTCGCCAAAATACATATTTTTGGCCGCCGCTTCGCGGTAGCCAATACTACATGTTTTTAAATTTTTTGCCGAATACTACTACATGTCTTACGTAAACGTAAGCTTGTGCATGTGTGTCGTAGACCCCTTACATGAGTTTTCCCAGAGTCGGAACCTACTTTTTTGGACTATTCTAAACGGTTTAACCAAGGTCCCGTAAAAAAATAGGGCAGGAAAAAGTTAGTTCTCACAGACAGACACACGCACATTTCCCCTTTAAGAGTATAATTCTTATTGAATTTTTTTCTTAATTTTTCTATTTTCTTTCCATTTAATGTTGTCTGCACTAATTTTTATACCCTTGCAATCAGAGGTGTAACGTATGATTTTGGTGTCAATCGTTTTCTCTCATCGCTTCTACAATTTTTGCAATCGCGCTCGTGGTTTAAATCAATCGTTTCCGAGATCGTAATCGCCACATACACACATTACACGTTTATACTAGTAGTAGGATTACATATTACGAAATTTTTGTGATTACGAAAAAATTACGAATTCCAAAGTTCTTCTGGTTACGTTACATCTTTGTTTTGCGAAAAGTATAACAACTGACTATGGTAAAATTGCATAACTGTTCAAAAGAATATTGAGTAGTACAGGGTCGGTGAAAAATAAAAGCACTTGTGTTAATAAACGAATTTACAGGATGGGAACAAATAACTTGCGGCATGCTTTTTTGTTTATTATCGAAGTTTTATCGTGTATTTTCGATATTTTGATTATGCATTTGGCTTTTTATGAATATTTCAACAACTTTTTTACGCTGGTTTCTGAAATCGGAAGAAAAGTTTTCAAAATGAAATTTTTGTTTTAAACAAAGTTTATTATACTTCGTAATTCGTTTCTAAANTTTACGCTGGTTTCTGAAATCGGAAGAAAAGTTTTCAAAATGAAATTTTTGTTTTAAACAAAGTTTATTATACTTCGTAATTCGTTTCTAAATTTTGTTTATTTTTGACGTGAAAAGCTGGAAAGCAAGATCAATTGGTGTATGTAAAACTCAACTAAGCAGCAATATGGCTTTAGAATTGTCTTCCTATTCCAATATATTTACATAACGGGAGAATGCAGTGGGACGGATAATTTAGTGGATTCGATCAGTGAGGCGCGAAAGCGAAGCGCGTATATGTGCCATAGCTGAAGAAGATTATAAAGTTTGTGCAGGCTATCTGGTTAAAACCGTTAAGCAATAGAGCTTTTCTGGGAGGAGCAAATTTTTTAGTGCGAGGTGAGGCATTTATTTAAATGTGTCCCTCCACTTAGGTTTTTATCCAGCGCTTTTCATCAAATGCATGCCGTTACACGAAGAAGAAAATGTGGATTATGCCAAAGGGTTTAGTATGTAAGACCAGCCATTTGATGTCTTGGAGCTTAAATCTTTCGCTACAATGGAAGATGCAGACTCATATAGAAGGCAGATTTATTCTGCGGATGAACTTGATTGTGGACTATTTTTACTTTTAATTCAATTATAAGGGGGGTTCAGTGAAGTAGCAATTTTCTAAAATTTTAAATATTAGAGAAAAGATTTTCAATTGCGATTTTTACATGTTGTTTGTACAATGGGGATATGTATATAAAAATATAGTCTTCGTTTATAAATCGTGTAATATGTACAGTGCATTACAATCGATCCTTTACTTTAGTAAAATTGGAATATCTCGACCACAGTTGCACAACCCCGGTAAAATTTTACCAGGGGTAGGTCATCGGTCCCCGAGCCGATTTCGGAGCCGGGGACCGATGACCTACCCCCCCCCCATTTCTTGAATAGCCCCTCTACTTGCACTAAATGATAGTAATTAAAAACTAAAAAAAAGGTCGCCAATCTGCGGAGGAGTGGGTCATAAAAACAAAAATTTTCGACCGGGGTCTGTGCAACTGTGATCTCGACAAGGACAATGAATTTTTCGATGCGGTTTTTTTAAATTGATAGATGAGTGTATGCTGCATTTTCGGAGTATATAAAACATAAAAATCCGAAAGCTCTAAATATACCAATTTTTACTTGCAATGTTTCAACTTAGGAAAACATGTCCTTAAAAAATAATTTTTTCGGAATTTGAAAGAGCCAATTTTTAGCTATTTTTTACAAACAAATCGATAAATTATAATTGTTGAAATGTTTTTAAAAATAGTTATAAAGTACTTATATAAATTTTTACAATCCAGAATTTCGTCCTAAATTGCTCAGTGGTAATGATCACAACTTTGGAACAAAAGTTCGGGTTCGATTACCATTTATATGAATTGATTTTTCTCGAAAATATGTTATTTTCAGAATGCTATAATTCAAAATTTTTAAGTTCTTTTTTCGAGATTTTTTGTGGGTAAATAAAATCGATTATGCTCTTTCAGACTATGAAAAAAATTTCGAAGGACGTTTTCCTACATTGAAATGTTGCAATTAAAAATTATACTTAGAGATTGCTGATTTATATGTTTTATATATCGAAAATGTAGAATGCTCTCATCTATCATTTAAAAAAATCGCATCAAAAAATTCAATGTACTTGTCGAGATATTCCAATTTTACTAAAGTAAAGGATATTGTAACACGCTATATATGACGTGCATTCGGAATAACATTTGAAGGTGAGATCCGAACTGTTAAAACGATATGCCACAGTAGAGGACGAAATTCTAAGATTCTTGACACCAAAATCGAGGGTTACCCACTGGAAAAATTAGAGATGAAAATGCATTAGATGAAATACCTATATCATTAAATACAACAGCGTAAAAAACTTTGAACACCTGTCAAAATTCATATGTTAGCTTGAAGAAAAGCTTTTTCGATAAGATTTTATCAGCATAGGGTTACCAAATATGGAGATTCTCGCGGTTTAGTTAATTTAATATCAAGTTTTCAGGTTTTCTTTGTAATACGCAATCCATTTGAACTCTTAAATCAATTTTCTGAGTTTTCGTAGACTTGCTTTAAATTCTTATGTTTTAGTCAGCCGTGTATTACAATGAATACCTGAAATCTTGATATAAAATCAACTAAACAGCAAGAATATAAGATGGTAGCAATTAAAATATTTTTGCACAATGCTGTTATCCCGGGTTCCCCATCTTGACTCTTTTTAGAAAATATGAAGCCGCTAGATAGTGACAGATGTCAAATTAGTATTTGAAAAAAAGCGTAATATCGTCAAAATGCCTATCATGGTGATGGTCGTTTGATGTTTCGAAACTTTTTTATGTTTTTGAGGATTTCTCCGGAAATACAAAGCCAATCCTAATAGTTTTGGTGTCGTTAGAAATCTGAATTTCGTAGCATCGAATGACACTAAAATCATGCCATAACTCTTTCTTGTTGAGGAATTATTGCATAATTAGTCAAACATGTCAGTTTTTTCGTCATTTTTTAATAATTATGCAATATCTCCGCAATCAGAAAGAGTTATGGCATGATTTTAGTATCATTCGATTGCTACGAAATCCATCTTTCCAACGATACCAAAATTATGAGGATTGGCTTTGTATTTCCGGAGAAATCCTCAATAACATAAAAAACGTTTTGAAATATCAATTTCCGAAACATCAAACGACCACAGTGGTAGCTAAAACAATGAATTTCATTGTCTTAGCGGTCATCGTGATCAGTATTTTGACGATATTACGTTTTTTTTTAAAGATTAAATTAACATAAACCAAAAATTAGATGTTGAGGGGAGTCTCAACATCTATACGCCGAAGGCAATCTGTATCCAGTTTATTTTTTAAATTTAGAGTCATTATTTATATATTAATGTCATCATGATCATAATAAATGTGTATCTTTTAAAAACAAAAAATTGAATAATTATGATTATAATAATATTCTCAAATTTCTAATGACTACAAGTGCGAATTTTGCCAAATTATTATCCTTCATTGTGGTATGAAATTTTTAAAATTTTTTAACTCTATTTCCCATGGGGCAAAAATTTTTGCAGGCAACCTCTAGAAATATCGAAATGTGCCTTAAGGGAGTGGGCATCACACCTGAACAAGTACCCCTCCCCAAAAATTTTGATTTGGTGCGCGGTCGACCCAAAAAGTTCATTAGCAAAAAACGTCATCACGCTTCGTGAGATAGACCTGTAACTTTCAATTTTTTTTTGCGCGATCGATCTCCGTTGCACAGGGTGCAGCCGATTCCCCTCCCTCTCTCAATTTGGGGGAGGTGTTCAGGTGTGGTGGAATCGCCAAAATCTGTTCTATAAACTTGACTACTATGTTATTTTTAAGTACCTAGTGAATGATTAAAAAAACATAAGTTAGGGAAAATTAGGGTATGTCGCAAAGATTAGCGAATAACTTTCTATTAAAGCGAAAACTTTCTGTGGGTATCTGTACAGAAGTTTCTTATCCATAAAACTTGTTAGCTTTAGGCAAATGTGCACGATCCTTCACCAAGAAGTGTTCAGGATCAAGGTTTGTTTGATGTTCTTGCTAATTATAAAATGTGTGTTCTGGCATTCTTATTACTTATTTCATCCGTTCTTTATCTTAAACGTTTTATGAGTATTTCTGGACATTGATATGCAAGTATCGTTATAATCAATGGACACCGAAGAATGTTTTTTAAAATTAACATTCGTGCAAAAGGTACCAGTACCATGGTATCTTTTGCAAAATGTACTAGTTCTTTTACCAGTGCCAAAAATATACTATTACTATACACGGGTTGTGAGGAAATATTTGATGACACATCAATAAGGCCACTACTGATTTTGCGAGTTTACCACTTAGGGCCTCCACTAATTCGTTGCGACAATTCCCAACGCGCACAATTGTAGTAAAAATATTTGTAAATTCAAAAATTTAACGTGAAAATTGACAATTGAACCACTCAAAGTAACCCTCGGAGTTTCCCTTCTTCATCCCTCTAAAAATAGTACGGAAGCCGCGGTAGGCTCCCGGTAAGTATAAAGTCGTTATGCCCAACATTCCTATGGGCTCAAATGGGCATTTTTTAACGTTGCACATCATTTCAAATTGCTATTTGTGCTTCTTGTGGGTCCAATTTTGTTTTGCAAATACTTCCTCAAAGTTAACGAATTGCATCTTATTGCTTCCTAGTAATACTACATAAACTAGTTGAAAAATGCTCTTCTAAGCCATTTTCAGCTTTTTGTAGTTCATCACAAACTCCTTATACGTATACCCAAAACACTAAAAGTCCATTAGACCATAAGCTAATATAATGCAAATTTTAGTTTATCACATGCAATGTCATAGCTGTATGAGTCCATATTTAGAAGATCAATTTATTTTTATCTCACATTTATACCGTAGACCTTTAGCATTTACAGAAAAATGTGATCAAAACAAGTAAGATATTTTTTACCTTATTATCTTTAACGCCTAGTTTTTGTCTATGTGTTCTGTCTGCAGTCATCTCCATGAGTACGGATTGAAAAATTCTTTTTATTGTTTTTAAAAGTAAACACCTATAAGATGGGTGGATTAATTGCGAAGTTATTAGAGATATAAAAAGGCATGAATACCTAGCATCTTTCCAAGGATATACCCCATAACTACGCTTTCATTTAGCCAAAATCACCAAAAACCAAGGGGGAGTCCCAACCATTAGTTTCTATGGAAACTAGAAAATAATGATTGCACTTTGTTTAGAAAAGTTATGTGGAGTATATTTCTGGCACTAGGGTTCCTTCCAGGCCTGCATTGAAGCAGTAGGATACGAAAGCAGAACGAAGGATGGAACAGCCAAAATGACCGGAACTTACCGGAACGGAACAAAGTTCTTGAATTTTCTTTAGTCCCCCTTATGTTTTTTCCAAAATTCCAAACTTTTTGGCAAAAACATAGGGGGTACCAAGGAGATTTTTTCGATTTTGAACAAAATTCCGAAAATCACAGAGGACCAAGGCAAATTATTCGAGTTTTTCAAACAAAAATTAAAATCAATTTGGTCTCCCATTATGTTTTATTGCGCCTACAGGCGAGTAAATTTTTTTGGCACCATTTCTTTTTAAGCTGAAAATGGTGCAATTTCATATGAATGACTCTTCAAAATTTTCCATGCGTTAATATCACTAAATAAATTCAACTTGAGGCCCACTCGAACCGTTTAACACTTGTTGACTGTACCTTCGAGTGTTCAAGAAAGATCTCTTAATAATATTATTTTCATGAATTTTTAGTTTTGATGGTAATTATATGAGGACCAAGAATTGTAGTGATCTTTGTGTGACTTTGAGGATGAATGATAAAGTTGGAGGTAATTTTTATGCAGATTTCGTTTACATTTATTGGGTTGTATAATAAGTACCGGCCGCTTAAAAAATACATCGAATTTCGGCATTTTTCGCTCGTTTTCAATGAAATTTTTTTCAGTAGTAATAAATGCTGAATAGATCAAATCGATCTTTTTGAAAATAAGTAATGTTTTCATGTCAATATATAGATTTTTTCAAAAAATTGGGTATTTCAATGTTGCAACTTAACTTTAAATTGTTGATATTTGAATATAAAAATCTATTTTTGATAAAATTTTCGAATATTATGGGGTTTTTCTAGGCGGGGAATCAATTGCGCTTATTTCCGCGTTATAAAAATACTCCCATGACCCTGATTGAGGGGAATATAATTTTTGGGATATGTCCTCGTAGGGGTAAATTCCAGTGGTCAAATAAAAAAATTCATACGTACGGATTCGTATTCTCCATGTCGAAAAACTTCTGTATACAAAATTTCAACTAATTTAGAGAACTTTTTAAAAATTCAATTTTTTCGACTCAGAATACCAAGGAGTTGAAAAAATCGAATTTTCAAAAATTTCTCCCAATTGGCTGAAATTTTATATGCGGGGTTTTTCGATGTGGAGAACAACAATCTAAAGGAATTTTTGGATTTTGATCGGGGTCCCCCGGCGCCGGAGACCAATACCTACCCCTCCTACCCCATGACCTAACCCCCGGTAAAATTTTACCGGGGTTGTGCAACTGTGCTCCCTAGATCGTCGACACACACATTGTTACACGTTTATAATAATAGGATGCATTTTACGAAAGTATCAACGGAGCTCGGTTCCAATTTATACTAATTAATAATGTTCTTTTTTAGGTCGCCGACGCTATGGCTATATGAGAGGGTATGTCATTGCTCAATATAAGATATTGGATTGTTCGGAAATTGATGAACGTTTTTAATTTTTAAAATATAGGCTCTAGACATTAGTTTTTGGCAATTTTTTTCGTAATTAGGCAATAATGTATGCTGAATTCGAATTCCCTGAATCAGGGTCAAGAAAGCGTTTTCTCGTTTAGGGAAATAGCGCAATTTATTACCTACATATAAAATCTCTAGAAATTTCGACAAAAATGAACTTATAAAGCCAAATATCAACATTCTAAACTTAGGTTACATCTTTGAAAACCTAATGTTTTGAAAAAAGCATTGATATTGACACAAAAACATGGATTTCTCTCAAAAAAGACTGTTTTATTGTATTCAACATACATTCTTGCCTAAACTAGAAAATAAATTGTCGAAAACGGGTCTCTCGATCCCTATATATTAAAAATAAAAAACGGTCATCAATTTAAGAACAATTCAATATATTAAAGGACCATGGTCACGAAAATCTGCACGGGGTCAAGTTTTCGTTTTAATACACAGATTTTAAATTTGACAATCTTTTTTTGTCGTTTTTTCCATACAAATGAAGTTTTCAGATGTTGTGTTTTTAGAAAAGGTTGTTTTCACAATTTTGTTCTATGTTTTCACAATTTTGTTCTATAAAGTTGTTCCGGAAAACACGACGAACAACTTTGTAGATCACCATTTTTGTGAAAAAATTCTATTATGAAGAAAATCTCTGTGAAAATTAATGAAATGACCTTTATCCAGCCAACCAATCAGTGCCGTAGGCAAGGGGAGACATGTCCCTCTGTAGCAGGAAGATTTTAATTTTTTTTATAATAAGGGTCCCCCCTTATGCTTTGTCATACAATTTTGAAAAAAAACATTACTATGTCCCCCTTGTCGAGAAATCCTGCCTACGGCACTGTATCCTGTATTTATTTTTTAGGTGCATTGCTGATATACTTCATTATAATCGGTAATATTTATAATATAAATTACAAGTAAAAGTATAAATACGATCATTAACTTTTAGGTCCATTATTAGAGACATACCTCAATGCTATTTGGTTCGATTAAAAGAGCTCTTTCTTTCACCAGAACGACATGGATTTGAATCTTCGGATAATGTCGAACTTTGTACTTGCCATAAATCATTGTGTAACAAAACAATGCCAGTATATCATATCAATTTATATGACACTTATTTGATCGCATTTATAACAATAGTAATATTTTATTTTAGAATATCATAAAAATATTCGTATTGTATTTTCATTTTGTTAATGTTATACAAAAAAGAAATAGACAACTACTTTTCAGGCTTTTGTCATTTTGTGCCAATACAACAATCCCTGCATGTTCGCGCCGTTCTTTCCATAACAAGCGGTTTTACACCTTTTGTTAACTCCTTCTCTTCCCTCGCCCCAGCGCAACAAACTCAGTGTATGTTAATCCGCGTATCTTGAGCGATCTTGTAAAACGGGAGTCGTAAAAGCTCAAAAATTAGACCTAGAGCCTAGGCCAAACTTAGTAGCGTTAAAAACTAAGAAAAAGGAGCATAATTTTGTAAAAAATTTTTTTGGTAAAAAACTCGTACACTTGATGGAGGTATGAAACTTCGCCCACCGGACACTTCGCTCACTGGATACTTCATCCACTGGACACTTCGTTTACCACAAATACTTTGCCTACGAAATGTCCAGTGGACCCACCAAGTGTCCAGAATCACTTGTGATAGCCTTTGTTTCATAAAATTACAGAAAATCTCATTTAGGTTCAAATGATTTTGTGGGCGAAGTATCCTTAGTATGCGAAGTGTCCTTGGTGGGCGAAGTTCATACCGCCCACTTGATATGAAAATTATATTTCTATTAATAAGAATTAAAATGGTTACAAATTAAAGATGAAGATTTTAATTTCTCATACGTGTCTATTTCTTTTTCCGCTACAATATAAAGAGAGAAAATCTAGTGTTAATGATAAATTTAAAGTATCACAAATTCTCATAACTAATAGAAGTATTTAAATTTATCGCATCTGCAGAGGTTGGAAAATAACTTAAGCCTTGTGAATGTACAATCGGATTGTTGCGTCCATATGTAGAGACTAGAGAAAAGCATGGATGTGTGGAATATGCTGTTAAGTCAATCTTATCCATTTGAGTAACATTTAAAGTCGAAATATTATTAGAAGATAATGCATTAAAGGCTAAAACTTTAAAAAATATAAATATAGTTGTCTCTTATGATTTTATACATTATGATAATACCCTTATAGAAGTCGAATATACACAAATTACAATGTTATTCAATGCCATTTATGTTGTCATAGGTGAAATGAGGGTCCAGATCTGGACTCCACTCACGAGAGGCCAAAATTTATGTACCATCCCCACTCAAACCGGCCGAAGCGGCCGGTTTGGAGTACCCTCTATTCAAAAGTAGCCCAAAATTCTACTACCCTCCCCCCACAACTTAATCTGGGCCAAATCTGGACCCCCTCTTTTCGCCTATGTATGGTGTACTCAATTTTTGCAGTCCACAGGATACGAATCTTTACGGGTGTGTTTCTGACTGTTCTATCGCTTATCAAAAATTACTTCTGTTTATTTTATAGATACAATAACGGCAATTTTAAACAACTTTATTTTTTGGGTCCACATTCGTGGAGCAAAAATGCAAATTTTTTTTCAGATTCACTCTAAATTGGTCAGAAATGTTTTTCCATGGCCCAAAACGGTGAAATAACTCATTGTGGCCCCTGTATATGGTGTCTTGTAGGGTTGGCTAACGGTAATTATATAGAGTTTATTTTTCAAACGGATATCTGATAAATTTACTACTCGTTCACCTATGGATGCTTATAGGTTAATTCTAAATCTAATATAAGGGTAAAAATAATACCTGAAGTTGGTAATAATGGTTTTATGTGTGCTTCACTTGAATTATGTATTCCTTTAGAATCATTAATCTCATCATCAGTTGAACTATCATCGAATTCATCTTTGATTATACCTTCCCTAGATTTTAAAATAAAGCAAAACTTAAGAAAACTAGAGACCGATCGCATTCGGCGCTCGGGCTCGGCCTCGTTTCCGAGTTCTGCTGCCGAACGTCGATTTGTCAGCTATTTATAGGCAGTGACTTATGTGACGTGTAAATATTCGAATTTTGGAGGATCTATAATTATCGATCCCCATTCACACGATCAGTAATTACCGATCTCATAAGTGAAAATTAAAATTAGATTTTTTAATTTTTCCAGTGGAGCACCTCCCTCCATTTTATTACGAGTGAAATTATTTTGAAGGGTACATACATAAAAGTGATGTCAATCATCTTTTTCATTGTCCCCCCGTAAAACTTTAGCTGCCCGGGTTTAAATATAAAGTTCCCGAGAACGTCTGGACTAGAGATCGGCACAAGCACTTATGTTTTTTTCACAAAATTTTTTTGCTAAAAAATGATTGTTTTTTAATCTAAAAATGCTCAAAAAACGAAGATTTTTTGCGTCAATTGATGAATTATGAAGAAAAATGGAAAATTATTGACATTCTTGGTCAAAAAATGGACATTTTTGGTGAAAAATGAGAAATTTTAGACATCAAAATTTTTATTAAAATTCAATTTTTGCAATTAAATTTGATCAAAATTTTAATTTATCAATCAAAATTTTGGCAGAATTTGGATTTTGCCAATCTCTAGTCTGGACCTGAGTCCGAAAATTTGGACACCAAAAATGTGACATGTTCGGTTTTGAATGCCAAAATAAAAGATCTTCCTTGAGAACCTTGGGGTTCTGCATGCTGGAATAATAAACCAAGGCCTCCTCTAAATTTATAAAAACAAATCGGATTCATATCTCTTAAAGATATGATGAAAGAAACAAGGATCCTACTGGTCCTAGTTTTTTTGACGATAATAAGGGGGGTCCTGACATCATATCTCTAAGAAGAAGAAAGTTCAAGACCCAAATTTTTTATATAAATTTAGAGAAGGCCTTGGTCTATTATTCTAGCATACAGGACCCCAAGGTTCTCAAAGAAGATCTTTTTATTTTGGCATTCGAACATGTCACATTTTTGGGGCCCGATTTTCAGACTCTGATAAACACACACAATCATTATACGTTTTAGTAGTAGCATATTATTTTTAATTATTTTTGAAAATTACTTCTCTCTAATTCCCGCTGCACGATCTCTTTGTCGACGGTTTTTAAACCAATTGGATACTTGTGTTACAGTTAAATTCGTTCTATCAGCTAATTCTTTTTTTTCTTTTGGGGAGGGATATGGATTCTTCTTATATGAATCTCGAAGTACGGCGCGAGATTTTTCCTAATAATTTAATGAATATATTTTAGCTGTTGTGTTGGAATAAAGAATTTATAGACTACTTACAACCAGTGATGCCTTTTGGCATGATTTTGATTTTCAGAATCCAGATTGAGAATCAAAATCCGTATTCAGATTCTGAAAATCAAAACCAAAACCAAAAATTTTCATTTTGAGTTTAGAAATCAAAATCAAGGCATCACTGCTTACAACCACAATATACATAAAAATTACCCGAAAACAATAACTTGTTTCTTCACCATCCCAAATTGTACGAGGTAATGGAAACTTTCTTCGAATCCTATATTTGCCTACGGCGCCTAATTCTCTTCCTCGTATTTTTTCTGCCTATAAAACACTTTTAAAATAACTATGGTTTTAATGTCTACCTCAGCATAATGAGCTTTCATCCACAGCTCTTGCAATTCAACATGATGTTCGAATGAAAAGTGATGTGATTGTAAAATTTGATAAAGTTCTTTAAAACTTTGTTTATGAAAGGAAATCAGAGCTTGGGCTTTAAGCACATTTTCATTCTTCTTATATTCATCTCGCTGAGGAATCGACCATATAAATTGAGCCTTAAAAAATTTAGATTCAAAATTAGAATCTTAATTTGTGTCGTTGGCAAAATCAAAATCTCTCAAGTTTCTGAATGACCCCTTGAAAAACTTGCGCTAACAAGGACACTATGTTCGAAAGTCGGAAAAAGAAACACCCAAAATCGGGTTGGTAGCAAATTTTCTAGGTTTAATAATAAGTAATAATTTTACAGCTGTTTAAAATTATTTTTTGCATGATATAAATATCGAAGAACAAAAAGCAACTTTGGAAAAAAGATCGATGATGCTATGCCGCTAAACCCTGTTTCCTCAATTTTGTCGAATTCAGGATTTGCGATTAGTTGAGCCAATCGAGTCAATAAACAACATTCTTAAGGCTTTATTGAAATTCAGGCAGCATCTTTTTATATCAATGAATAAAATGGTGTTTTTATTCTTCGCAATAAAAAATGTTGCTTAAATTTCAATAAACATGTTAAGGGGGGGGGGTAACATTTAGGGACTAATCTCTGAAAAAAATTTTTCAAAACAGCATATATAGGCGTAAAGTCATGAGAAAAATCGATTGCGCGCATTCCCGAAGCGTGAAAATGCTTCCTTGACTCTGATTCAGGGAAATAAATATGTGTATTGAAGCGAAAATCGAAAATTTTTGAAATTTCTAGCTCAAAATCATATTTCTGAGGGTAATTTCATGCGGGGAATCGATTGCGCACATTCCCGAGACTTGAAAACGCTCCCATGATTCAGGAAAATTAATACATGTTGGACTTTCGTCACAGATAACATTTTTTAAACTTACTAAACGATCGATATGCCCAGATTGATGTAAACTATGACATAATACTGCTACTTGCTCAGATGTAAAAGCAAAATCACTAAATAAATATTTCTTAAATTTTAAAATTAAAGAATCAAATGTATGGGAGGGTTGTTTACATACATGGGCAAGGGGGGACTGTCCCCCCCCCTGCTTCTTCTTATTGGCCGAAAAATTGTAATACCACTTCTTATTTTGACCAAAATCCGTAAAAACACATAAGGGTCCCCCCTTATGTTTTTGCCTAAAATACATGAGCCACTTCTTAATTTCGGGGGTATAGGAGCAAATTTGTAAATTTTACGATCCCCGAGTTGGTGGCCAACAAAAGGTCGTCAGATTGCAAATCCGAAAAATTTATGTATGCAAAGACCACTTCTTATTTTGAGTCCCTGTCCCCCCCCTGCTTGCCCACGTTTGGTTGTTTATCTTTGCACATCATTTCACAATCCACTCCGACTAAAACGATCTCATTGTATTGGGCCGATCAATAATTATTATCAATAATAAACAGGACATCGAGCACNTTATCTTTGCACATCATTTCACAATCCACTCCGACTAAAACGATCTCATTGTATTGGGCCGATCAATAATTATTATCAATAATAAACAGGACATCGAGCACATCCGCGCTAGGGATCAACTGCAACGCTTATTCAAGAAATGGGGGGGGGGGTAGGTCATCAATTCCCGGCGCTGAAGTCGGCCCGATGACCTACCCCCCCCGGTAAAATTTTACCGGGGGGTACCGGAGTTGTGCCTGTGCTCGGGAACGGTTGATTTAAACGGACATTGTAAAAATGTAAGGGATGATGAGAGAAGACGATTAACACGAAAATCATCGAAATCGGAGGCAAAAATTTTTTTCACTTTTTACCCAATTTTATTTTACTCTGAAGTAAAATTGGGGTAAAAAGTGAAATTTTATTCCAGAGTAAAATATATAAAGAAGAATAAAAAACGGGCGTCGCTCGGGAGTGCCACTCGGAGTCACATTCATAAAAAATAAAATGATTGTTTTCGTATTATAGAAGTTCGTTCTCCATTTAATATTTACTTACTGATGTGGGCTTGTTGTAGGAGTTGAACTCAAATTATGAGAACTAAAGATTGGATGTGACATAGTAGATTTTTGTAGTGGTTGATACATTACAACATCGAAATAATATAGTAAAAATTTATTTTTTTAACAGTTTATTGAATTTAAAGAAGCCGACTGGAGAGAACATTTATTGACAAAAGAAGCATGTAATAGAATATCTTTTATCGTGTGAAATTCCATCTTTCTAGCTTTTGGCCTTGCTTCTCATATTACTTTTCATCAACGAGTCTTCTATAAAGGCAGTGCTTAATATACTGTAGTAAAAATATTAGAAGTCTTTTCGCAGGGTAGCTAGCAAAATCACCTTTCAATGTTTGTTTAGTTAATTCTTTGTGCCTAAACATCTGATTCAAGAAAATATGTGGCAAAATTTATACGAAAATTTAATGGATGTCCGAAAAAAGTTGNTAGCAAAATCACCTTTCAATGTTTGTTTAGTTAATTCTTTGTGCCTAAACATCTGATTCAAGAAAATATGTGGCAAAATTTATACGAAAATTTAATGGATGTCCGAAAAAAGTTGTCCACATTAATTTTTTTAAGGATTTACTTTATAAAAGAAATTTTTTCAAAAAGTGATGTTTTACAAAATTGTAAAACAAAGGCAATTCAAGTTTTTTTCCTCTGAAATCTGAACCTTTTGCGTTATTTTCAATGAGTTATCAACGAGCTCTTGCTATTGACTTTGAGACATAGCTGCCTAATGGCCGCTATTAGCGATCCAACCTCGTAAATTTGGTAGTTTGTTGTTTTGAAACTTGACATTTCGAAACTTTTTTATGCTTTTGAGAATTTCTCCGGAAATACAAAGCCAATCCTGATAGTTTTGGTCAGTAGCGTATCCAGGGGATGCGAGGAGGGGGCGGCCGCATCCCCCGAAATTCGAAAAATGAAAATTTTTTCTTAATGGTCCTCCCTCCTTATGTTGGTCCCTTCCCCCACTCTCGCACCCCCCCCCTCCCGAAATTTGATCCTAGATACGCTACTGATTTTGTGTCGCTAGAAAGCTGAATTTCGTAACAATCGAATGACACCAAAGTCATGCCATAACTCTTTCTGGTTGCGGAGATTGCATAATTATTTAAAAATGTCGAAAAAACTGACATTTTTACTAATTATGCAATAACTCCTCAACCAGAAAGAGTTATAGCATGATTTTGGTGTGATTCGATTGCTACGAAATCCAGCTTTCTAACGACACCAAAACTATCCGAATTGGCTTTGTATTTCCGGAAAAATCCTCAAGAGCTTACCTTATTTTTAAAAAACCTCACAAATTTCAAATTTTTACGACCCAATAGGCAGCTATGCTTTGAGATATGAATTTTACAACAAAAATACATGAAAATAACAAACCACGAAGAAAAATTAGGTTTTCCCTCCCAAATCTAAACCTTTGAGGCTCTGAGAGCCTTGACGAATATACAGGAGACATTGTATTTTCAAAAAATATTACAAGCATATTAAAAAGTACACGTTTATACGAAAGAATCCGTCAAAAGCCTAGCTCACCTACGAGATCATATATATGAAGTTTAGTGCAAATTCCCTTCGATTTGTGCCTCACCCAGAAATCTCACCCGTTTTACTCCTCCCCTCAAATGCACTGAAAACATTGAAAATATCGGATAAACATGGGGTTTGGAGTAAAATCGACCCCGGATTAAGATCTTTTTAGCTCTTTGTGCGGATAAAACTACTCTTTTCGATTTAACTGCTTTTCTCTTGGAACAATTTTTAACCCATCCACCATTAGGGTGCGCGCTATCAGTTGTGCCGCGCGTGGCACGACGCTAGCAGCAGCATTAGCAGTTGTGCCGGCACAACTCAGAGGCGGCACGACGTTAGCAGTTGTTGTGCCGGTCGTGCCGCGAGTTGTGCCGCGTTGTAAAATTGAAGTACAACTCACAGCACAACTCGCGGCACGACTGATAGCGCGCACCCTTAACTACAACTTTGACATAGTAACTTTTTTTCAAGAAAGTGTCCCCTAAAAGTCTGAGTCGAACTTTTTAAATTTTCGACTTTCTTGAGGAGTCGAAAATCGGAGGCGAAAAAGTTGAAAAGTTCAAGCCGGGCCACGATTTACATATTTTTGAAGAGTACTAGACTAGATGATAAAAAATGTCTTTTGAGGTCGGATTCGATTCGACATGGTTTGAGAAATATGTGTATTTTTGACTTTGTAGATATATCAAAGGTCTTACTAAAAGAAAAACTCAATTGTTTTACCTTCTTTACTATAGTCAAAAATTCAAATTACAGAACACATGTGTAAAAGTTGACATCTCTTTAGTAAAACGGTCTAGTTTTTCGTAAGAATTGATTTGGACCTCATCAACCACTCATATGAAAGCCAAGAATCTGCTCTACAATTTTTATCGTAGCACCTACAGAAAGTTTTCGCTTCAATAAAAAAGTTAATTGAAAATCTTTGCGACATTCTCTGCCACAAACCGATCATTGATCCGAATCATGACAAAGATGGACATTTTAACTCGATTGCGAAAATTTTCATCCAGACTTATTCCGAAAAAATTGTAGAGGAGAATCCCAGGAATATTTTGGTATATTGGGTCTGATATTTTTTACCATAATTTTCATGGCATCCCCACTAATTTCAAAATAACACGTTATTTTCGCACACCCTGTATATATTTTTTGACATCCATTTTTTATCGGTTTTGAATGATCAGTTTTGGCTGTTCGGTTTTCAAATATTCAGTTTCGATTTTTTTCGGTTTCGGTTTTCAGAAACTTTACCCTGTCTCCGCCACTGAATTAGACCCGATCTCAAAAGTTTTTTTAATTCTCTAGTCTAATACTCTCCAAAAATATGTAAATCGGGACCCGACTTGAACTTTCCAACTTTGTCGTCTCCCTATTGGACCGATCTTCGATTTCTCAAGAAAGTGTCTCTTAAAATCTGTTTCAGAATTTGAGCATTTTTAAAGACGCTCTCTTATAAAGCAGTTAAATTAAAGTTTATATTAAAAAGATTTTCCTTACGATACACAAGTAATTTACTTTAACGGAAAATAACTATGTTCATTTGTTTGGATCTTATTTTATTGTAAAAAAAATATTGGTATTTTTAAAATAAAATTATTATATTGTTTAGGTTTTTCTTTATTTTCAAGTGTCTGATTAAGCTGCCAAACTGTTTGCAGGCGCATCTCGTACTTCAGATATGCTCAAAGGGAAGAAAAAAGATAAAGAAGAGAAAACAAAAGTACGATATAAACATATTTAACCTTTGTCGAGCTGACCATTCAACAGGGTGTATGAATGAAATGACAAAAATTAACAATTTATTAATGTTTGATATAAAAAAGATTTTCTCATGCGGTTTTTTGCAAAATGATGAGAAAGCACTGTGGTTTCAGACATATTCAATAAAATAAAAAATTTCAATTTTTAATGAGAAAAATTGTTAAAAATCCAAATTTTTGTCTATTCTAGAGGCATTTTTGACTAAAAATTATCTCACCAATTTTAAGAGTATGAATTTTTTTAAGCTTACAAGGAATGCTCAACATAGGAAGCGCGGATCTTGACAAGAGGCCTAGTGGGTTTGAAAGTATTCGGCCTGAAAAGAATTATGACATATGTTTCGGATCCGAACCAAAAGAAAAAGTTTTGGCTACTTATGTTTTTCCTTTGTAACAAGGTCTAACTTTGTTTTATTGAAATTAAACCTCTGTGGTGCAGAGCGAAGCCATCGGCCATTTACCACAATGGAGCAGTGTTCGACTCCCAGCTCTGGAAAAGTTTTTGCTGAAGATTTTAGGCCAAATATTTTTCTTTTGGTTCGGATCCGAAACATATGCCATAATTGTTTTCAAGCCGAGTACTTTCAAACCCGCTAAGCCTCTTGTCAAGATCCTCGCACACATCGTTTTCTCATCATTTTGCAAAAAACCGCATGAGAAAATATTTTGTCTATTAAAAGATAATGAATTTTTAAATCTTGGCATTTCATTGATATACCCTATACAGAGTATTTCAGCATAATTTTCTATCAAAGGAAGTTGAATAGCTCAGCGAATTTAAAAGATTTTCAAATGCGGATCGCTGAGCTATTCAACTTTCTTTGATAAGAGGTTGTGCTGAAACACCCTGTATTTCCAAATTTTTCATTTGGAGTGTTAAAAATGTATTAATGTCCCTACCCCTGGGCATGTATGATTCACTTTGCCAATCCTTCGATTTATTTTTCTTGTAATAGAACTCTTATATCATGAGGGGTGTCCACAAACCATATACATAAAATTTTAAATTAATTTTGCCCCGCCCACCTTTTCCCTAACACCTAAACTAGTTGATATAGAGAATTTAGTTGGCAAACTTACTTTAAATATAAACTTAAAAAAACTGAATGTTTATAAATCGNCACCTTTTCCCTAACACCTAAACTAGTTGATATAGAGAATTTAGTTGGCAAACTTACTTTAAATATAAACTTAAAAAAACTGAATGTTTATAAATCGAAAAGCTGACAAAGTGAAAGAAACCGCCTTGACCACCATGTGAAATGTTTTCCAACTTATGCAATTTTAAGATTGATAAAGAAAAAAAAGAAAAAAAGAAAGATGATAAAGAAGATAAAAGCAACTCAAAACCTATACCTATTATTAAGACAGAAGATAAGTCAGGTGGAAATGAGAATAAAAATGGTATTGAAATATCACCAGATGCACCACCACCTACACATATTAAAAAGCCAATAAATACAACAGGGCCAGCTTTACCACGGCGCGATAGAAGACAATCAAGCTCATTATTCATAATCAGTGCTAATCGAGAATTGCAAAAACTTCCATCTTTAAATGGTTTGTATATATATCATTAAAATTACATATATGAACAATCTTAGAAGCAGAAAACGAGTTTATTGAAGAGCTTTTTATTGAAAAACTTCGGCAATGTGCGGTAGTGTTCGATTTTGCCTCTGATCCTTTATCAGATTTAAAATATAAAGAAATTAAAAGGGCTGCGTTAAATGAAATTATAGAACATGTGACAATAAACAAAGGTGTTATTACTGAATCAATTTATCCTGAAGCTATTCATATGGTGAATAATTTTACTATATTAAAAACCAAAATCAAGAAATCATTTGAGGTGGGAGGGGGTTACTCACCCATCCCCCTCACGACCCTCCCTCTATTGGCGTATAGAGAAGGGTAGACTAGGGGAGGGTACCACCTTAAAACATAAAAGAGATCTTTATATTTTTTATGGGATTTTTTTGGCGGATAGGGATGGGGCACTTACCCCCCTCCTTCTTTCCTACTCCACTGCCCCACCTCAGGCGACCACTGATAACATTTTACCACCCCGTGTATGTGTGATTAATAGCGAAAATAAGCATTAATAGTGACCACCGCTTGGTACAAATTATATACAGGTACAATGTAAATTTTCTTATGTATAAATTTTAGATAGTTAGTTGAAACAATTAAAAATTTTAGTTTTCTTCGAACGTTTTTCGTGTATTATCGCCTCCTTCAAATCCAAGTGGTGCTGAGTTTGATCCAGACGAAGATGAACCAACATTAGAAGCTGCGTGGCCTCATTTACAGGTATTTTTAATTAAATTTATCACAGATATGCTAGCTTTATTCGCTTGGAGCCCCCTAAATTGCATGTAAATGCTCGCATTCAAAATTATGTACCTATAGGTATAATATAATTTGTTTTAATAGGTAGTAGTATCTCTAGGTTCTATGCTTTTTGATTTGTGTACATCATAGTACTTGCAGGTCCTATGTATGTAAAATTTTTTTTAAAATCAAAAAAATTTTCTTGAGGACCAAGTTCCCGATAGTCTGCACAGACAGGGTGCGCGTTGTGCCGCGCTCGGCACGACGTTAGCAGTCGTGCTGCGAGTTGTGCCGGTCGTGCCGTGAGTTGTGCCGCCGTTTTACAACGCGGCACAACTCGTGGTACGACCGGCACAACCGCTAACGTTGTGCCACCGCTGAGTTGTGCCGGCACAACTGCTAACGTCGTGTCGTAGTGGAACGGCACAACTGCTAACGCCGCATCTAACGTCGTGCTGAGCGCGGCACGACTGATAACGCGCACCCACAGAGACACAGATTTTATACGTTTAATGTAGTAAAATTTTTAGCTAGTTTACGAGTTCTTCTTGCGTTTTCTCGAATCATCAGACTTTCAAACAAATATTGCCAAACATTATATTGATCAAAAATTTATAATAAAAGTTCGTTTAATATTTTAGAAAAAATTATTTTATAAACCATTTTAGTTGCTCGATCTTTTTGATAGTGAGGATCCTAGGGAAAGAGATTTTCTTAAAACAACGCTTCATCGAATCTATGGTAAATTTTTGGGATTGCGAGCTTTTATTCGAAAACAAATGAACAATATATTCTACACGTTTATCTATGAGACAGAAAGGCATAATGGCATTGCAGAATTATTAGAAATTTTGGGCAGTATAATTAATGGATTTGCTGTACCACTTAAAGAAGAACATAAAACCTTTTTGATGCGAGTGTTACTTCCGTTGCATAAAGTAAGAGTTCCTAGACCGAGGCGCCTTCGGCGCTATTTGAGCGATGTTCTCCTTTCTCCATTCTCCCTTCCCTTTTCTTCCTTCTCCTTTCTCTCTTCTCATTTTTTCTTTTTCCTTCTCCCGCCTCACTTCTCTTTTTTACTTCTTTCCTTCTCCTCCCCTTTCTCATTCCCCCTTCTCCTTTATCCCCTTTCCTTTCTCTCTTCTCCTTTCTCTTCTTCGCGAAAAATCTTTGTTCATTTTCTCCAAAGGCTTTCCTTTACTCTTACATAGTCTTTTCTTTGCCAAACTCCACCCCGAAAATCTAGAGTTTACTCAAGATTTAAAAAATTTTGAGAAAAAAATTTCTATTGCTCTCCACAACTCGAATCTATCGAAAAATGTCTCTTAATTATTAATTAATTAAAAATATAATTTAGGCTAAATCACTTAGTGTTTATCATCCGCAGCTGGCTTATTGTATTGTACAATTTCTCGATAAAGATACTTATTTAACCGAATCAGTAATACATAGTTTATTAAAATATTGGCCAAAAGTTCATAGCCCCAAAGAGGTAACAATGAAGAAATTTTTTAAGCTTCTATTTACACCACCCCTTGACCCAACCACTTATACAAGGTGAAAATCCATGAAAAATTAAAACAATTTTGGTGGCCGGTGGAAAGAAAAAAGTTATCACGTGAATAATAAAAAATAGTCTCATCAAAACTCGATAATCGTTTTTATTCTTCCCATGTTGAAAGACTGTGTTCTCCCGAGCGGTGATCTCAAGCGTAGATTCCGAGTGAAGTTCATGAGCGGCGCTTCATAGCGGAATTTTACGCGCACGTAAAAATGATAAACGCAAGTAAAAAAAATAAAAATGTTTATGGTTTGGTTTATGCACAAGTAAATTTTACGTGCAAATAAATTTACGTGAAGTAAAAAATTTCGTCGTAAAAAACTTATGGCAAAATGCATTTTTGACGCGATTTTTTTCAGAATATAGCATTTAATAGTCGAAAATACGATTTAAAATATTTTAAATCGTAGACGAGAAACCTTCAGGAAATAGGATTTCGGAAATCCTATGATGGTCCCTAAGTAAAATTCTAATTTTTAATCTGCTAAATTTTGTCTATTATATGAGAGCGGTTTGGGTCGCACTTTCAAAGTTAATCCGAACAGACATACACGTTTTATATAAGAAGATAAATGATTTTAGGTGATGTTTCTTAACGAACTTGAAGAGGTTCTTGATGTAATGGAGCCGACTGAGTTCAAAAAGATAATGGTACCATTATTCCATCAACTTGCTAGATGTGTGTCTTCACCACATTTTCAAGTATATAGTTTAAATTTTTTTAAAGAGTTAAATGCGTTAAATTTAGGTAGCAGAAAGAGCACTTTATTATTGGAATAACGAATATATATTATCACAAATAAGTGAGAATGCTCAAGTAATACTCCCTATAATGTTTCCTGCATTATATAAAAATTCTAGAAACCACTGGAATAAGTAAGTTCTTGTTGTTTAATTGTTCGTTCAAAGTGATAACGAAGTAGTCTATTAAATTTGAATAAGACTCTTAAAAAATAGACCATTTTCAACTCTTCTCGTTAGAAGTGGTACCCAGGAAATCGAAAAATTAGAAATAAAAATCTATCTTCATTGATCTTTTATATTGTTGACAAAATTTTTGTAAAAAAGTTCAAAATCATAATGGTCCTTTATTGTGCTTTTTCACGAAATGTTACAAAATTTCCCATTTGTATACAAGAATTTTGACACTTTTTCGAATAAAATATCAAAATTTTGTCATTATTACAATAAAAAAATACAGAGGGCGAGTGCTACCGCGCTAAGAATTAAAAAAAATTTTTTGGAGGTACCCTCCCCTTACATAAAAGCAGGGGTGCCAAGTCTGCTAATTTTTCAAAAAGTGTTGATTTTGTTAATTTAGGACAATACATGGATTAGTTTATAATGCTTTAAAGCTTTTTATGGAAGACGATCAAAAATTATTTGATCTGTGCACTCAAAATTACAATAAACAACGTGAACAAGAAAAAGAAATTCTTCAAGACAAACAAAGAAAATGGGAATCACTTGAAAAATTAGCTCGAAACAATCCACAGGTATTTTCCTGATTTAAGAAATTATATATGTTTAATTTGTTAAAGTATAATTCTATACAACATGAGAATTCCTTTGATTCCATGAATTATATTATAAATCATCAAGAAAATGAAATGTACGATCCAACTAACTCACCAAATCTAATATCAGAAACATTGAAATCACAATCAGTTGCATTTGTAAGAAAATTGATTTAATCGGTTAAAAAATTAAATTCTTTTAGAAACCCACTGAGATAATTAAAGAAAGAAAAATATTAAGAAAGAAATCTGATTTGCCACATGATCCTCAAACAGATCAAGCATTAGAAGAATATAAACGTCATGATAAATATTTGAAAACTTTGACTAATGCCGAATAACTTAAAGCACCGTTTCAATAAATTATTAAATCGTTTCAATAAACAATTTTAGTTTGGCCAGGGTAAAATCTCTTCTTTTCAACGTTTAAAGGACCAGTTCACTTTTGAACAACATTTTTTATACGAAAGTTCAAGTTGGAGTGATCAACTTTTGCGTTGGAAGTAAATTCTAATTCATTAACCCTGAAGAGATAAATGAGAAACAAAATTGTATCAAAAATTTAAACGTGTTTATGTATTAAAGCGAAGGGATTATCGCGAAGTGATTGATCGTCAATATGATCTGTGTATTGAAACGATTTATCAAATTCGAAGATTTCTTTTTTTTGTTGCCAATCGACTGCACTCACAAAGAGCTTTTCAATGAGTGACCACATTTCGTATGTTGGGAAGCGGAGATAAACAAGGCCGAAAAATTGATTTTCGACTTTTTTGTCCCTATTTTTATTTCCACTACCAACATACAAAATGTGGATATAGACCACTCATTGGAAAGCTCTTCGTGAGTGCAATCGAATGGCAACAAAAAAATAAATCTTCGAATTTGATCAATCGTTTCAATACACAGATCATATTGATGATCAATCACTTCGCGATAATCTATCACTTTAATACACAAACGCGTTTAAATTTTTGATGCAATTTTGTTTCTCATTTGTCTCTTCAGGGTTAATGAATTAGAATTTACTTCCAACGCAAAAGTTGATCGCTCCAACTTGAACTTTCGTATAAAAAATTTTGTTCAAAAGTGGACTGGTCCTTTGAATTCGTTTGAAAATTTTTCTCGCATAATTATTTTTCGTAACTTTTAACCATTAGATTTTAAGTATTACCGTAAAAGCAACAAAAATATTCAAGATTTTGTGTTCTATCACAAAACTAGATTTTAATGTTTTTGAAGAGATTGAATTTTTAGCCCATTTTGGTCCTCCGTGATGTATCACGGCCGATCTTCTAAGTGTTAAGAGAACTGTATGCATAATATTCAGTTTATTGTATATAAATGTTCATGATAATATAAAATTTGTTTTTTTTAAACTTTAGACAAAAAAATTTGATCAAAACAATATTTCCCATGAAGATATCATTTTAAAGTTTTTCATGCTAAGCGAACTGTCAGAACTTTCTGAATAGCTTAGTATAATAAATTACCATACGTTTTGTGAAATTACTCTTCAATCCAAATTGTATGCTATTCTACATGAATTCTTTTCTTTAAAAGTGTACTGGTCCTTTAATATACAGACAGAACTGTAATATTTTTTATTTACTGAGCCATTTTACATCTATTTTCAGCAGAACAGAATATTTATTAGAAAGTGTTAGACTAAATACTAAACATTTTTTACAATTAAAAGGTATTAATGATATTTTGTCTAGCACGTAATGTTAACATTTTATTTACTAAAGTAATGTACAAATTGGGCCAGTAGTAGGACTGCACTAATAATTTTTATCATATTTCAAAAGCTCATTTTAAGAAGTGATATCTCGAAAGTTCGACCTTTTTTTGTAAATCCTGCGGCACTATGCAAACTGACAAAGGAATCTTCAAATATGTTACAACAGGATCACTGTTGCACAACCCCGGTATCCCAGTAAAATTCGACCGGGAGTAGGTCATGGGTCAAGGGGTAGGGAGGGGGTGGGTCATGGGGTAGAGAGAGGGGTGGGGAGGGGGTAGATCGTGAAGTGGAAGGGGGTAGGTCATCGGTCTCCCACTTTACTTTAATTTAGCCGCGTTACGAACACTTTAAAAATCGAAAATGTTGCAGATTTTGACAAATTCAATAAGCATTTGATGACTAAACACTTAGCTTTCATTTAAGAAAATTATTGGAAAGTTTTAAAATGGGCGAGATATTCTTAAAATACTGTTGTGCAGAACCTACTGGTCCATCCTGTAGAATTAAAGCATATTAGAAGTAGATTTAATTACTAAGAGTTTTGTTTGACCATTTTCTGTGTTACTAACAACCAAAGGTCTAGACATAAAGCTTGTAACTTTTTCATCAGTTGAAATTGAATTAATATATGCTTCATTATTTTGATTTATTTTTTTGTTCCTAAAATTAAAGGTTCTTTTAACCGGATGCCGAAATCCTTCAGCGCTCTTTTCTAGTTGCTTATCAGTCAGTAAGGGTTTAGCCTCGCACCGAGTACGGTCAGTACTAGTGCCGTACCAAGGATTTTTTTATGAAGGGAGAGGGTACAAGATTCTAACCCCTAGTTAGTAACATTTTTTGGTCAAACATAAACAGGGACCCTCTGGATTTTGTCAACTTTTTTGGCCCTTGGGGATACATGTACCCCCTATACCCCTTTTTCAGTACAGCTCTGGTCAGTACGGGCCCGAATTTCGCCTCGCGCCGGAATACAGTTACTATCCATTTTTTTATTACAAATTTTAACATAGTTTTAGTTGTTTATAAAGAACTTTTTAAAATTTTTCTCTCACATGTACGCGCAAAATGTGCACACTTTGAAAGTATAAATAAAATTGCCTGTTATCGCTAGTTGAGTTTGAAAAATATTTTAAGCTATGTACACGACTAGCTAATGAGGTAATAATTTCGGAAGTGTGTAAAATTCCTCCAAAGCTTCTGCCCGTTTTATTTTGCTTTCTAGTAAGCCAGAAGAATAGTAGAGGATTCCATATTACTGTTGACATTGCAATTGCATGAGCTGTTAGAGGCCAAAAATAAGGCTGAGTTTTAATAAAATCAGGTTCTTGTTCTATAAAGAAATTGAGCAAAATTTAGAATAAGAATCCTTCTCTTCCTTGAGTTCTCTCCCGTGTCGATCTCACTTAAATTCTCTCACGCTCGATCTACCTAGAGTTCTCTCCCGAGTCGATCTTTCTTGAGTTCTCCCTCGAGTCGGTCACTTTATTTATTGCTCTACCCTCCTTCCCCCGTGTGCTAAACTTACTAAAGTCTTTAGATATATTTACTGCTGTTAATGGTAACCAGCAACATATAAAAGCAAGAACCATTGCAATAAGTATATAATTGACACGTCTTTTTCTAAAAATTGTGAACATGTTTTATAATAAGAAAAAATATTAAACAAAATAATGCCAAATATTTAAAAAAATTTTCGAAAACGGATTTAATCACCCTCTGTTGGGATCGCGCCCAAAGAAACAAGTAAGTACGGGGGGGGGGTCGGCCCTCATAAAAATTGATTACGTTAGTGCATTTTTGATGATTACATTNCTTACATCCAATTCCGATGATCTTGGTGTCATTGGATAGCTGTAAATTCAAGCTATCTAATGACACCAAGATCATCGGAATTGGATTTAAGGTTAAAGAGTTATGGTCAAAATACTATATGCAGTAATTCAAAAAATCACGAGAACTTTTGCCGCACCCTGTACACTATGGAGTCATCTAGATATTACCTAATCATGCTAGGATTGGCCCTCCTCATAAAAATTGATTACGTTAGTGCATTTTTGATGATTACATTGGGGGGGGGGAGGGTAAACCACCAAAAAGTTGATTACGTAATATCTGAATGACCCCTTTCATTTCGAATCTGTTTTCGGATTTGGATTCAGATTCGATTAAAAATTAACGCTGGTTACAAGGTACATTACTTCCAAATTTTATATTGTTTCTTTAAATAGAAATTTACCTATTAATTGCACCAATACGCTGTGAACTAGTCAAACTTTGACAAAATTGTACATTTTGTATGATCATATCTTTTTGTACTTTAGCCAATATTCTCCAATAACAATATGTGATTATGCTCATGGGTATAACAAACTAAAGATTACTGTATATATAATTAAACATGTGTTTAGTTTACTTGTAATAACATTACAGAGCTTCCATAAAGTCTCCGAGGCGTTTCACCATTCCAGTTTATTTCATCACAGAATTTTCCGCCTAAAAAAGATTATACAGCTTGTAATTACAACTTACAGAATGGAGTTGCATTTTTAGGCATATAATATGATCCATCAACTAATTCATAACTGAGCAAATATGGAATATTAATAAGTGAACAAATCAACCAAATTAACAATGTAACGATGCCAGCTTGTCTCAAAGAGAAAGGTTCTTTCGTAGGATCAATGATATGAATAAATTTATCTAACGCAATGGCAGCCAAACTCCAACTAAAACATTTTTTAATTATTTAACCCTATCAATCAGTTATGTACAAGCTGTAGATGTTATTATACAACTTTCTAGAACATCACTTTCCATGAAAAACTCATTTAGGAGGGAGGGGGTGGGGGGTCAAAAAATCAATTTTTGTGTGCTTTACCCAATTTTTTAAATGAAATTTGCATAAAACTTTTATTTCCATATTTAAAATCGATATCAAAGGAAATTTCAACGCTAAATTTTATAAGAAACAACTTTCTAGAACATCATTTTCCCCCGGAAAACTCATTTTTGGGGCCAAAAATCGATTTTTGCATGTTTTTTCCGCATTTTTCTATAACATTAAATGGCCTATAACTTTTTACTTCCACATTTAAAATCGACAGGATTTTAAACAGGCCTTCCTTTTTGTCTTTTTTAAAAGGATTTTCCTTTTTTCCGACATCTTTTCTTTTAGCCTTTTTCGAAGAAAAAACGTTTTTAAAAATTTTCAAAAATCCTAATGATCCCCATTACAATTTTTCATCAAAATTGTCTAAATTTTTTCAACAAAAATGTCCAAAATTTGCTATTTTTCACCAAGATTTTCATTTTCCGAGTATTCTCAGCTAATAAACAAGCATTTTGCAAAAAATTTTCACCTGCGGCGCTTGTTTTTGTCTTAGCACAAAGATTTCAGAAAATTACTTGCTAGAAAAAAGTATTTTCTGCGCAAAATAAAATATTCTCTGCGCACGAAAAAATACTCCATAAAAAAACCGATTGGATTGCATACTTATAGGATTAACTTTTTTAAACTTTTGCCATCAAAATGATTTTTTTCGACCCTTTTCTTCTCACTGGATAATAACATTGAATGACTATTAAGTTTAAATTTGCAGCTGTTGGCTGTTTTCTCGCAAGCTAATAAAACCTCTTTTTATACACTTTGACTTAGAACATATCTCAGTTTTAAGTTTGAAAAGGTGATGAGCAAAAGATAACGATGAATGTCGAGCACAATTGGCAGTTGGTTTCATTAAGCTTGGAGGAACACGATTTATAAGCTCGTTTGGATTATAAAGCGAGATAACGTTTTTCACTGAGAGATTTAAAAAAAGTGCCGGTTACATGGCAAAGTGCAAGTAGCGCCAATTGCATGCATAAGGTCGAGGGTTCAATCCCGCGCGGAGCCATTTCTTTTTTGCAGTGTCCAAAATCGATAAAAAATTTGTCTAGGGGTATTTTTAGACCAAAAACACGAATTTGATGTTTTTATTATTCCACAACTTCAGGAGATACGATTTTTTAAAAATTTTTATGCAAATTTAGGCGTTTTTGTAAAAATTGAAAAAAATCATTTTTCGGAGGTTTTGGAGTAATTTTCTCGACAAAGATTTGTTTGTCCTACCTTGTTACAAATACTGCACAAGAATTTGACAAAGGCATAAGGCGGCACATTAAAGTCCCAAAGATCCAATTCTTTTCCAAAGTATACCTATATAAATATGTAAAATCCTCTTATATAAAAGGAATAATGTTTGTTTGGACTAACTTTTGCAGGTTAGAGCCGCCCTCCCGGTATGCCACGATTGAAAGAACAAAATTCTAAGATTTTACTTACCAAGAAGTAACCGGGATTCCTGTAAGACATAATAAAAGATCCGTTAAAATTAAATTGAGCAAAAAAATATTCCTGGCTGATCTCAATCTTTTATTTTGAGCTACTGCTATAACTACACTTCCATTTCCAAATATGCCAAGTACGAATAGAATACTGTAAACCAATGCAAAAAATAGTTGCACTCCTAGCCAGCTAAATTTTTTTATTATATAAAAACTAGAGAGTGATATAATATAGGAAAATTACTCTTAAAAAAAAAATTGAACGTATTTGTGTATTGAAGCGAAGAGATTGACACCGTTTAAATTCCTGATTCAAGAATTTTGTATTGAAACGAAATATTTTTGAAAAATCTATTTGTACAAAGATTATAAAATTTTACATAGAAAAGCAGTTAGACCATTTTATCCGTATCTATGAGGCAAAAAAAACTTGATGGAAATCCCGAGCACTAGGTAAGCTAATTTTGGAATATGAAAATTGTGCTCAAAGAAAACACAAATGCGTATTTGAGCTCTTGTGCAACCTTAAAAAAGCCTGCTTTTTTAAAATGTTATATCTTTTTATATGAATTTTATCTGTTTCATAATTTCTTGAAATAAAAACCAAAGTTCTAGTTTTTGCCTTTAGAGGTTTGCTGTGAGCAAATAAGTTTGTGTGTTTATTCCATATTTTAGTCTTAAGGGGACAATCAATCCTAGCCTCATGGGAGTCCTTATCGGTTCAACATCTCTCTTATTTGGTAACTACAGAGTGCGGAACAAGTTCTCACAGCTAAATATTAACCTCAAAAACGGTATAAACTTTTGCCTCCCCTGTATAAGGATTACGTGCATATGGGCGAATACTTCTTTTAGAATGTATTTTTGGTACACAGCGTCGGTTATTCTCACTCATCGCTCGACAATAACCATTGAGGTCACCGGTATCAGACTTTTGGGATATAGGGAGTAAGGAAAATTTCGAAATCACTCATAGCATAAGGGAATCGATTCCTCGCTCAGAAAAACTCCCAATATAAAATAAAAATGAAGTTGCGCTTCAATTTGTGGGAGATATTGCGATTTGAAATTACTCATAAACAAAATTACTCTAATATGGTCGCACGATGCTGGCTTGCATCGTGCGACCATATTAGGTGCTTTTCCGGAGCATCTCTAGGCCTATAGCGAAGCTCGTGAAGGGAATTTTGAAAACTTATTAAAGAAAAAGTTGTTAATTGGGTATTGTTCAATAAAATAAATCTATATTTGGGTCAAAAAATCTTTTCAGAAAGCCGCTAGATCCAAAAATGTGATGTAAAGAACCTACTGGACCACCCTGTATTTACACGAACGCCATGAGGCACTCAACCACAGTCATACATTATTGTGTTTTTTTAAATGAAAGTGTTTTTTTAAATATTATTAATCAATTTTATAATGTCATCTAAAAGGAAAATTTGTGGATGTTCCCCTGAGAAAAATTTAAGCTGCTTAAAATTGCCTTTCTAACTGAATTTTTATGGTTAAGTGAGTATTGATGGGCAAGCGGAAACTCAAGTGCCGAAAACTAGGATCCGCTTTCAACTCCAAGAATTTAAATTGGTTGTTAGCTGAGTTAGTTTATGATAAATCAATTTTTAGTTGATCACTAAAAATGTTCTTTTAAAATTTATGAACATATAAAAGTCAATAAAAATAATAGTTTATATTTAAAAAATATATCCATATGTGTTAATTAGATCCTTTTCAACTTTTTAAAGCTACAGTAGAACCTAGATAAAGCGGCACCCATAGCTGTACAAGAAGGGGTACTGGCTAAATACGACGTGGTTGCTTAAAAATTTTCGGCAAAAAGACGAAGTGGAGGATACAAAAACCTATAGCCTATTTCAAAAAGAGATACTATACAAAACTTTCTGACCCCAGTTATGAGCGATTTATAATACATACCTTGTAAGATCATCTATGCCTTGGGCTCGAATTAAAGTAGAAACATCTAAACATTCTGATTCTTTAGTTTCATTTCCGATATTATAATTCATTCGAAATAGAATTGATTAAATAAATAAGAATTAATATTATAAACAATTATCTAAAAATCTTTTATGTAATGCCGAGCATTTTAGAGAGTCATCCACAGAGACGTCACTACTAAGCAAAATCTGTTGGCCTCAAGCGGGGTTTTTTTCATATGAAAAAGAAACATTTTTTCATTTTTTTGTAAGTAAACTCGATTATGCTCTGTAAGTAAGTAACTCGATCACTCGATCATGTTTGTAACTCGATCATGCTCTTTCAGGATCCGCAAAAAGGATCTCTTTTTGAAAAATTCGATTGTTAAAAGTGTTTTTACGTCAAAATAAATATTGCAAGGCAAAAATAAAATATTAAGAACTTTTATTTTTGACGAAAGTCTCATTTGATGCATATTTGATGCAAAAGCCTCATTTGATGCATATATGGCCCATCTAACTTTTAAAAAAACCACATCGATAAAACTTTAATCTTGAAATTTTCTTAAAATCGAAATTTCATATCACACCCCTATATCCATCCCATCGTTACCAGTCTTATCGACCCATTATATACTGCTTATCCGGGTACGGATATCCGTCTGTTATCAGGATAAAGTTTGCACCCCTGGATTGATTATAGCACCCCTGGATCCATTAAACATTAGAAAAAATGACAAATTTTATATAAAGCTTATTATTAAGACTTGCTCGCATCTATGGTTACTGCACACCTGTCTTTAATAAATATGAAAATGCTTATGTGTTAAATATAAATGAAAAATTTCTAGAAATTTGTTACATCTTATTACATTAAACGTGTAATCAGGTATATGCGTATGTCGCCGCGCATGAAAATGCTATTTATTTAAAAAAAATTTTAACAAAAACTATCAAACATATTATTTACTTGGGATAATAAGCTCCTTTATGCTCATAGATATAATTCCATCGCTCAGGTAACTTGTGGATGGAATTGGCATAAAAATTAGTTCCCTCTTTCGAGTTGATATAGACAGTTATTGCATTTTCGAGTTCATTAAGTACTTTTTTTTGGTTGTCCGAATTTTTTATTTTAGCGGGCTAAAGATGAGTTTTCACAACAAACATTTTCAAGATCGTAATGAACTCGAAAATGCAGTAACTGTCTATATCAACTCGAAAGAGGGAACCAATTTTTATGCCAATTCCATCCGAAAATTACCTGAGCGATGGAATTATATCTATGAGTATGAAGGAGCTTATTATCCCGACTACATAATATGTTTGGTAGTTTTTGTTAAAACTCATTTAAATAAATAACATTTTCATGCGCGGCGACATACGCATATACCTGATATTTATGTGTTTGTCCGGACTTTGGGAACGTTTGATTTAAACCCGGGATGCTAAAACAAAAGTTGTAGGGGGCGATGAGAGAAGACGATTGACACCAAAATTATCGAAATTGGAGAAAAAATCTTCACTTTTTATCCCTTGGTGGACCAAGGCGAAAAAATCAATTTTTTAAAAAGTTCTCAAATCGGTTGATTTTTTTGTACTCGGGATTTTTCGGGTATGGAGGAACACGAATCCGATAGAATTTTTGAATTTTGACCACAGGAAACACACATGCACAAGGTCTTTCGTCAAAATTTTCAATACTACATATCATACATGGGCAAAGGTTACTGTCGATCAAAAAAAACGTCGACAGGCGAAAAAATTTTGTGATTTTAGAAAAAAAACGAATTCGTTTTCGATTGGCCAATACTACATATTTTTCAATTTTTTGCCGGATACTACTACATGTCTTTCGTAAACGGAAGCTTGTGCATGTCTGACAGGAAAGGGTCGAATTGGCTAATTTTAATGAGATTGGTAATTACTGATTTGATAGCATGTGAAACAGGATCAGTAATTACTAATCCTGTCAAATTCGCATATTTACATGTCATTATAATCGCTCGGAGAAAGGAAATACTCGGAGGGAGAAGCGCTCGGAAGTCTTCACTAACATATCTTCTTATCCCCTCCGAGCGCGGTAGCGCTCGGTCTCCCGTTACTACTAATAATATTTTTATTTTATAAATA
>OZJO01012582.1:360-24338 GCA_900406225.1 Acrobeloides nanus | reverse complement strand
AAAAAGACGAATCCGCACTCATTTGGGGGAGATAGTGCGACTTTTCCCCGCGGGACCCCTTCCGAACCCCAAAAATAGTCACTATTGTAGGGGTGAATTTCAGTGTTCAAAATCAAAAAATTTCTTCAGATTTCCTTTCAGATCGAGTTTCCCATGTCGAAAAACACCCGAGTACAAAAAATCAGACGATTTGGAGCACTTTTTGGAAATTTGAAAAAATCGATTTTTTCCTCTTTTATTCAATTTTTTCCTCCAAGGGAAAAAAAGTTGAATAAAAATTGTCAGGATAGCATTTTCACGCTTCGAAAATACGCGCAATCGATTCCTCGCATGAAATTACCTATATGCATAGCGAACTAGTCAGTTTAGAGCCATTTCTGGCGAGATTTTTGAGTTTGAATAAAAAAGGACGTTTTTTCTATGGGTTTCTTTGTACATTTCCGCTATTGTTTTTAGGCTATTTTCTCATAGTAAAATCCGTTTTCGATGCGAATTTTTTTCATTATAGTGTTTTTGATAGTACAGATTACGATTCTAAATCGAATTTGGGGTGGTTTTCTCATGAAACTTTCGAGTTACGAAAATGGGTGACGGTCCCTAGGCTTAGGATTAGGCTTAGGCTAGTGGCGTATGTAGAAGGCTACGAGGCACTTCCCCAGAAAAGGCTGATTTTTCCCAAAAAACATAAGGAAGGACCTTTATGTGTAAGAATTTTTTTTTAATTTTGGCCCACTGGGGGAGGGGGTGGCACCTGCCACCCCCTTGACTACGCCACTAGCTTAGATTTAGGCTTACAAGAAATAGTTTCGAACATAGATGAATGGGGGGGGGGTCGTAAACTTCCTCGCGGGGGTTCTAAAGGAAGTTTTTGCCTTTCGGCCCTTCCTTTTTTCAAGGCTCTCGCGGCGCAAGCTTACAATGAATGACCACGAAATCAAGGAAACAAGAAATGTTTAAGTCAGATGAAAATATTAATTTTTATCAAATTTAAAAAATCATCCACATCTAACAAGAAAACAATTAAAACCGCTCATCGTAGCGTTTATATTTATGAAAATAAAAGACTCTTTCATGACTGATAAATCCGAGGAATCTCCTGTCGGTTAAAAAGTCAATCTTAAAATCTCACATAATCGGCTATACAACGCACAACTATTCGTATAGCATCACTTCTAGTCAAACAAGAAGCTCAAAAAAGGACCAACATTAAGCTTCTTTTTTATACTCATAAAGCCGTTCTATTTTTTGTGGACTCGAGTTTGAAAGACAAATTATCAACCACGGGAGGTCTAGTTTTTATTGGCCTCCAATCGGTAAAACGTGGTGTGCTTTTTGGAGAAAAATCTATTGGAAGGTGGATAATTTTTTTAAGCTTTAATTTGTTTATTTTTTTAAAAATTTGTCAAGAATTGTTAGCCGCTTAGGAAACCCCACAGGCAACCGATTTTCCGGCGAAAATTAGAATTTTAGCTCAATTTCACTTCACTACACTCACTTTCTTCTCTGAATCAGAGTCAGTGAAGCTTTTTCACGCTTCTGAGGGAAAGGAAAAGGAAGAAAGAAAGAAGATACACCGTATTGCCGGAAAATCGAGCTTTCTTACCCAAAATTGACACTAACTGCAAGGGACAGCGCTAGGTCCAAATTTTGAGGAGGATCGTGAGTCCACTTTTGAAATTGTTGGTAAAAAATAATTGCATTTTTATTCAAAAAATCGCATTTTTGATTGAAATTTTGTCGATTTTTGATGACAAATGACATTTTTAGTAAAAAATTGAAAAAAAAGTAAATTTTTGTTGATCAAATTCTAATTTTTAATGAAAAATTAAATTTTGGGCAAAAATATAAAGGCCTCAGAAAGCGTGAAAAAGCACTTCGTTTGGTAAAACAAAATACATGTTTTTATTGCGAATTATAGGTGTGACAAAAGATCGCAATGCAGTATTTTATCACACCTACTAAAAACCATTTCTAAATTTTCAGTTTGTATTTGCAGGCGCGCCCAGACCCACAAAACTAGCCAACATTGTAGGAATGAATTCTAGCATTTCAAAAGGCTCTGATTTTTTCTTGTAACTTTTTTGTTGTTTTTTTGTAACTTTTTACCTTGTAACTTTTTTGACTTTTTTCTGTAACTTTCAAAACTTGTAACTTTTATAGATTTTGCTGTAAGACCTAAGCCTAAAGCCTAAGTCTAAAGCCTAAGACCTAAGCCTTAGGTATAAAAAATGTTTAAAAAAGTTACAAAAAACTCATCTAAAAAGTTATAATGTTAAAAGTTACAGAAAAAAGTCAAAAAAGTTACAAGGAAAAAGTTACAATAAAACCTTAAAAAGTTACAAGTTTTGAAAGTTACAAAAAAACATCAAAAAAGTTACAAGAAAAATATAAATCCATTTCAAAATCAAAAATTTCCTTCAGATTCTAGTTCCTCATGTCGACCCCCCTCCCCCGAAATAAAAAAAATCACCCGATTTGGAGCACTTTTTGAAAATTCGAAAAAAGAGATTTTTGAAGTGGCGTCTTAAAAAATTGATCTAAAAGCTATTTTTCACCATTTTTACCACTTTCTCAAGGTCCTAGGAAAAAATAACGACAGTAATCAATTTCTGACTAAATTTTTACCCTATACATGTGTTAAAAACTTTTTTTTCTCATAAAAACTGATTTTTGTAAATAAAGTGTTCCCCCCCCCACCTCTTTAATCCCGCGAAACCTTAACCCCGTGAGCCCTTAACTCGTGAGATCTTAACCCCGCGCTCGCGAATCCCCCTCCCGGCGGAGCGGGGCATAAGAAAATCGCACAAAAAATGGCAATGCATATCAAAGAGCGATTACAATACAGTATAAGATACGATATCTCGAAAGTTCGGGCACTAGGCCTTTCGTTACCGGCCTTTCATTACCGGCCTTTTCTTACCGGACCATTCACTACCGACCATCTATTACCGGACCATTCACTACCGACCATCTATTACCGGATTTTCATTACCGAACCATTCATTACGGTTCATTCATTACCGGCCTTTCCTTATCGAACCATTCATTACCGGCATTTTTTACCGAACAGAGTGCGAAAAAAGGGTGGCACCCCCCCCCCGGGTGGTTCCACCCACACCACCTAACTAATTTTTTTGACTATATTGCACCTAGTTTTTTTCAAAAATTCAAATTTTTTTGAAAAAATTTGAATTTTTTTGGTTCGGTAAGGAAAGGCCGGTAATGAATGGACGGTAAGGAATGGTCCGGTAGGGGAATTTTGACTCGAAATGACTTTTAAAAACTTTCTCATGCGTTAATCTCACTANCCTAGTTTTTTTCAAAAATTCAAATTTTTTTGAAAAAATTTGAATTTTTTTGGTTCGGTAAGGAAAGGCCGGTAATGAATGGACGGTAAGGAATGGTCCGGTAGGGGAATTTTGACTCGAAATGACTTTTAAAAACTTTCTCATGCGTTAATCTCACTAAATAAATTCAACTTGGATGGCACTCAAACCGTTTAACACTACATTCGAACTTTCGAGATATCGTCTCTTAATTTTTTATAAACGTGGGGGAAATGGAAGTTGCCGAAAAATAAAATTATTTTATAAAATCGTGTCCTTTTGTCACACCTTTTTTGGCATCTATACTTTTTCTAAGTTTTTACTTTTCTAATACACTTTTTCTCACATACTTTTTCCAATATACTTTTTCTAAGTTTTTAAAAAAATGTAACTTTGCCTGATTTTCAATAAAATCCGTTTATTGACACGAAAAATTTAAATCAACTTACAAAAACTTAGAAAAGTATATTAGAAAAAGTATGTTAGAAAAAGTTTTTTAGAAAAAGTGACTTAGAAAAAAACTTAGAAAAAGTATACCTGCCACTTTTTTGAGGTGTGACAAAAGACTGCAAAAAACTAGTGTGACAAAAGACTGAAAAGTAAACAAAAGATGGTGCGACAAGTGATGGAGTGACAAATGAATGTCCGTTGCTTCGAAAATTGTTGCAAACGATTCCTCGCCTAGAAAAACTTATAGACAACCGGTTTTCTGGAGAAAATTCGAACTTTAGTTCATTTTCGCTTCAATACACCTTTCCCTGAACCAGGGCCAAGGAAGCATTTTCGTGGCACATAAATGCACGAAATCGATTTGCTTCATAGAAAACTTCCTCAGTAGTCATTTTTTAATAAAGTTACACATAAACCCACTTTTGTCTCCGAATATGATTTAGCCATAAAAGTTGTTTCAGCATCGCAGCTTGTCCTCGAACACCTCGTTGTTCATCCCTGCTCGGTGTTTCTGTTTTTGACATATTCATGTTATTAATATTGTTCGTATCTTTATACATTTCAGCAATAACTTATTAAATACTAGAAAATACTGAATATTTTCAAACAACTTTCATAGAAGTTGTCATATCCCAAAAAATTTTGAGCAGCTAAAAATGAAAGAAAGGCAAACTCTAGGAAATGGAAATGTGGGATATCGTCGTCTGCATTCGTCTGTGTTCTTCTAAAAAGCATTATTTATTCAATTATACGAATGACGAATATTTAAATAATAATAAAGGGCAAGGAATTAGATGGATGTGGAGAAAACTTTAAGTAAATAAGAAAAATACAGGAAGTAAAGTTTCTTAAACAATAACACGGAAGTACAGGGTAATTCACGGGGTTCTTTACATCAGACTTTTATCGATATCTTATGCCAAGATATCGATAAAAGTCTGATGTAAAGAACCCCGTGGATCACCCCTTTTTTGCAAGACATTTTCATGCCATGTCAATGCGATCAATCGATTCCCCACATAGAAAACCTCATAGACAACCGTTTTCCGGAGAAAATTCGAACTTTAGTTCACTTTCGCTTCAATACAAGCGACTCTTTCCTGAATCAGGGACAGGAGAGCATTTGCAACAGGAGCCTTGCATTTTCAAAAACGAATTTTTGCTCCGGAAAATTTATTAACTCAAAAATAACATCACCATTGTGGTTAGCATAGTCGAAAACCTTTAAACGACACCCATAATGCCAATGAAAAAGTCAAACGTTGAAAATTTCCTGAATCAGGGTAATTTTCGTGTCAATACACGAAATTTCAAATATTTGAATTTATATGCTTGATGGGTATCGTTTAGAGATTCCGCGACAAATGATGCACATTTTTACTCAGTAAAATTTAAAAAATTATTGATTTTAGTTATACAAATTTAAAAAAACAGACTCAAAAATATCATATAACCATTCCTCTTATTGTTTCGTGTGTCAACTAAATTTCAAAAGCAAGACATAATACCTTCTATTTTTCCTAGACACCAACAAACATCAAGAGCAAACAAAAATGTCGCCTTTAAGAAGATACACCGTATTGCCGGAAAATCGAGCTTTCTTATCCAAAATTGACACTAACCACAAGGGACAGCGCTAGGTCCAAATTTTGTGGGGGATCGTGAGTCCACTTTTGAAATTTTTGGTAAAAAATAATTGCATTTTTATTCAAAAAATCACATTTTTGGCTGATTTTTGTCGATTTTTGATGAAAAATGACATTTTTAGTGAAAAATTGAAAAAAATGTCAATTTTTGTTGATCAAATTCTAATTTTTAATGAAAAATTAAATTTGGGGCAAAAATATAAAGGAACGATTAGGTAAATTTATTCATTTCTCTGATCTCCGAGGGTATCCACGGACCCCCGTAGCACCGAATTAAAAGTGCGAAAGGGCTATGCCGGCCCTAGGACCTGCATGGCCTAGGTCGGTCTGGTCTGATCATTTTTTTGACGACCCGAAACAAGCTAATCCAGCCTAAAAAATAAAAATGAGGGGGTCAAGGAAGGGGGGACTCCACGACGTGGCAAAGTGTGACCAAAAATAGGGTCCAGTGAAAAACATGAAAAAAGGAGTCAACTAAGTGTTAATAACAAATTTATAACGAATTTTGAAAAATGGACACTGCCAAACTTTTTTCGATTTTGCCACAAAGAAAAAAAAATTTCATAAGAGTCCCCTTATGATTTTTTAATTTTCGAAAAAATTTTTTCAAAAATATCAATTTTTACAAAAAATTTTCCTATTTTTTATCAATTTTTCATTTAAAAAATTCAATTTCTTCCTTGAAAAAATTTTATAGGCGAGTTCCCCCCCCCCATTCCTGAGCTCCAGAGCCGCCCCAGGGGGAAGGGAGGAAGTTAGTGTCAATTTTGAGTAAGAAAGCACTATTTTCCAACAACTCGATCTAGCCCTTCAAGCTCGATATAATTATAAACAAATAAATTAAAAATTTCTCAAAATTTAAGTAAATTTCAAAACATTCGGCGAGTGAAATTCCCATAGGCTTAGGTTAGCTAACTAATCGGCTATAATTTTCTTTCGAATAGATGTGCCGGATGTGTGTAACTTTAATGAGAAAACACAGGAAATTAAATGTTATGCCCCCGAGAACCTTTTTTATGTATAGTAATTATTGATTTTTTGTGGGGTTTGTATGGTGATGGTTTATATGAAAGATTAACACGGGAATACTCCTTCAAATTTCCGGTATATTCTGTTATTTTAAGCTATTCTGAGAAACATTCAAAAAAAATTCTTTCAAACAAACAAAAAAAAGTTGTCATTTATTATAAGAAAAAAATTCATGTTAAATTATAAGCAAAATTAAAAATCCGATTTTTATCGTGAACTTGGCTCAGTGGAAGTGCTCCAAGATTCGAATCTAACAGTAAACATTTCTCTGGTGGCCGGATGGCCTGGAGGGTCCTCGGGGGTCGAAAATCGAACTTTCAAAACTTACTCCACAAACGATCAGAAAGTGTTTTCCTGACCTAGAAACAGTTTTTTAAGTCGATTTAAAGTCTATTCGAGCAAAATAAAGTCGAATTGAGACCCCCGAAAGTTCGATTTTTCTTAAGAAAAATGGTATCATTTTTGTTAGGCGTTTTTAACCATGAAGACAAAGGTTGAGGCCAAAGTTAATATACCATAATTTGCTTCTTTTCACCCTCTAATAAATGCAAAAAGATTTAGCGAAAAATATTTTAATCATAAAAAGTTATGATGGTATCTTTGAACCCTAATTTTGACCCCAAAAACCACATTTTGAGCTCTATCTCCTCATAGGAATGTCCGTGGGAAAAATTTTTTGCGGCTTTTTAGTACTCCCACTATAGGTAAAAAATTGGTGTATGTTTGGGCGAAATCGAAGAAATCAAGTTCGAAATGTTTACTGTAAGGGTCTCGTGTTCGAATCCCATCTGAGTCGATTTGATTTTGACTGCGAAAATAGCTGATATTCCATAGTTAGACAACTTATTTTCAAAAAAAATTTTGAATGTTGCTCAGAATAGTCTAAAATAACAGAATATACCGGAAGTTTGAAGGAGTATTCTCGTGTTAATAGATTTTTAGAAATAATTATGCAGTAAAAAAGGACATAAAATTAGGGCACTAAATGCTAAAAGTGAACTTGTTTTAGAAATAATTATGCAGTAAAAAAGGTCATAAAATTAGGGTACTAAATGTTAAAAATGAACTTTGTTATATAAATTTTTCGATCAGAAATAACATGGCTATCGTGTTTAGTACCACTGAAAAACTCTAAACGACACTCATCTTGCCTATAAAAATAAAAAATTTTGTGTATTGATACGAAAAACATTGATTCACGGAAATTTCAAAGTTTGAATTTCTATGGCTTGATCCGAGACCCTTAGACTTGAATCTTGGAGCACTACCACTGAGCCAAGAAACGATAAAAATCGGATTTTTAATTTCGTATCGTTTAAAGCTTTTTGGGTATGCTGAACACGATGGTAATGTTATTTTTATCCAAAAGATTTTCTATGAAATTATCCGATTTTCCACCAAAAAGAGCAATGTCCCCAGAAATTTTTTTACCCCATAATATTATCATCATCATGTTCAGCATAATCAAACCCCTTTAAACGACACCCATCAAGCCCATAAAATTCAAATATTTGAAAATTTCATGTATTGACGCGAAAACCACCCTGAATCATGAAAATTTCAAAAGTTGAATTTTTTTATGCCATGATGGGTGACGTTTATGGGTTTTCGAATATGCCGAACATGATGGTGATGCTATTTTTTAATAAAAAATTCTGGAGCCAAAACTCATTTTTGGGAAAAACGAATGTAAATTTTTGAAAAGTTCGAAACAATTGCTTTGTTTCCCCTTTATTTTTTATCTAAAATTTTGAAATAATTTTTAAAAAACATAAGGGGCTGAGACAAAAATGTTAAAATTTCGAGTAGGGCCCCCTCCATAAAAAATTTCTGGCTAGGTCACTGATGACAATTCACAAATTTTTAAATAATTTGAATTCCATAAGGTTTTTGGGTGTCATTTAAAGATTTTTGACTATGCTGAACATGATTGTTGTGTCGCGGGTGCAATGGTACTCGTCTGACGATTCTATCGGAACACTCGAGAGCACGATCTCTCTCTGACTTTAGTAACTAAATATATAAGACAACTCGCGAACAATATAAAAATAAGACAAAGCCTAAACCCTAGTAGAGAGACCAGGACCCCCGTAGAAGAAACTGACTCGACGCGTTTTAGAATTTCTTTCGCCTTTGATATTTTTCAGAAAATATTTTTGTTCATTTTATCCAATTAGAACGCAGCAGGTCAATGACTATTTTGAAATCGATTACGAAATCAATCACGTCATGCTTTTATCCAATACCTAACAATGATGGTGATAGAATTTGTTTGTAAAAATTTTTCTTGTCAAAACTCATTTTTTAAAAAGAAAAACAAATCTATCCTCCCAAAAATATTGATTCATAACAATGAAAATAAGCAGACATTCGATGAGAAAACTACATAGAATCACCTAATAATTGCTCTATTATCTGGGATAATTCACCACCCTAGCTAAGCATTGATTTTTTCAAGCATGCTAATATGCATTTATCAAATATGCGAAAATCAATATACCCCTATTATTAAAAAATCTTTTTTTTAAATTATAAAGAAGCAAAAATCCATAAGCTATGCTATTGAAAAGCGTTAGAATGAAACGACATTTCTGAATTCTTATAACCGCATTTTCTCAAGGTCGAATAATCAATGGACCATGAACATGAAAAATATGAGATTTATTGTTGCAATAATTTGAATTGTAAAAGCATAGTTCGCATGAATTTTAATGATATCATTTTCTAGAGTTCCTAAGAAAACACGAACGGCTCATGTTTCAATATAAAATGAAATCATGAAGAAGAAAAAAAGTAGAAATTTCCAAGGAGTTGAGTAGGCTATAATTAGAAAGAAACAATAGATAAAATGTCAACAAAAAATTTATTTTGTTCAAAAAAAGATAAAACTAACGAGCAACGGTCAGTTGATGACATAAATCTATGTCACCAACTGACAATTTCAGGTTGGTGAATTGTCAGTTGGTGACATAAAATTTCTACCAGGGATTAGGCTTAGGCCTAGGCCAAGTTTAAGCCTAAGCATTGGCCTAAGCCTAAGTCTAGGCTTGAGCCTAAGCCTAAGTTTAGGCTTAAACCTAAGCATAGACTTAGGCCTAAACCTAAGTCTAGGTCTGAGCCTAGGCTTAGACTTAGGCTTAAGCCTAATTGTAAGCCTAGGCCTAAGCCTTGGTAGAGATTTTATGTCACCTGCCTAAACCTAATTCTAAGCCCTACTCTACCCAGTACCATAGGCAGAAAAATTTGGAGGGAGCATAGGTGCATAAGGGGAGGGGGACAGTCCCCCCCCCTATGTCGTCGTATTGGGGGCAAAAATGCGAAAACATGTCATATTTTGGCCCGAGACGACATGTTTTTTACCAAAAATACGACATTGTTACGTTTGGCGACNAGTCCCCCCCCCTATGTCGTCGTATTGGGGGCAAAAATGCGAAAACATGTCATATTTTGGCCCGAGACGACATGTTTTTTACCAAAAATACGACATTGTTACGTTTGGCGACCAAAAAAAGGTCAAAAACATGTCGTACTTAGGGGAAAGTACCCCCCCCCCTCCTTGTGCATCTATGGGTGGGGGAGAGTAATTTTGGATTTTTCTCATTTTTTAATGAATTTTTGAAAGTTTAAGGGATGTAATTACCCCGCCTACACGCTGACCCTACCTTAGCTACTTATTCTGCTTACCCTACCTTTTTTATAGTAAAAGAAAAAATCGATAGATCAAAATTTTTTTAATAATCTTAAAAAGCTAACAAAGAAATTGAATGAAATCCGAACTGCCTTCTTAAATTTTACTCACACACAGTCAAACAGGCTTAGCACTCTATCTTTAAAAGGATCTGGCAGGAAATGTATACACAAGCTTCAGACTCTTTAGTCGTTTAACTCGTTAATGTGCACTATTTTTTCCCAGCAGTTTTGTTTTAAAAAGTTTATATTCGTCATAAGTAGACGATGNTACACAAGCTTCAGACTCTTTAGTCGTTTAACTCGTTAATGTGCACTATTTTTTCCCAGCAGTTTTGTTTTAAAAAGTTTATATTCGTCATAAGTAGACGATGCTGATTCGAACGACACCACTTTTATGCAAGTAGCACAACATTTGAATTGTCCCATATATAGGACATTGCAAGATCCGGATGTCCATATTGTGGGACACTGCTAAATTAGAATTAAAAAATTTCGTCTGAATCAGGGTCAGAAAAATTTTTATTCCTTCGAAAATGCACGCAATCGATTCCTAGCATAAAATTACACAAAAAACTTTCATCCGAAAAAAAATTTACCTAGCAACAGGCCTGACGCATACTTCGCTCACCAATATTACGCTGATGTTACTGATGTCAACGTCGTAAGCAATGTTACCGACGTTGACGTCACAGATTTCGATGTTAAAGACGCCAACATTACAGACGTCGATGTTACAGACGATTACGTTGCAAAAGGTACCTTTGATCTTGAGTACAAAAAATTGTCCGATTTTGAAATCCGCATATTTTTCAATTTTTAGGGAGTAACCCCCTAATTTTTAAACAAATTGTTTTCCAAAATTTTAAAAATCGCTAACTTCACAGGCCAACCGTTTCAATAAACAAGATTTATTTATTCATACACAGATTTTATTGATTGCCTGATTTTCAATCGTTTCCGTTACCTTTATCAGAAATTTGTGCAACTCTGGTCGTATCGAAGATCACTATGACAAAAACCTCCGTGTTTTTCGCTCCAATATACACATCGCTTCCCTGAATCAGGTCGAAGAAGCGCTTTCAAAGTTCGACAATGCTGGCAATCGATTTCTCGCAGGAATGTTTTTTTATGAAAATTAAACAGCTTGAAAAATTTAGAAAAATTGAAACCTTAAAGCGCCTCGTTAGTCTATAAATGCCTAATTAAGTCGGTATTTTATGCTTTGCGTTCGAGGCTTGAATTTTGTTCGAGCCCGAACTTTGTGTCGACATAATAGATATGCACAAGAAAGGGTATATTTGTAATTATAGTAGCATTTTTATCTGTAAAAGGATAGTCTTAAGAAATAAACTTTAGTCCCTACAAAGTTCTATTCATTTTGATTTGGACGTGTAAAATGTTAAGATAAAGGAATTTACTAAAAAAAATGAAAAAATTTACTAAAAAAACAAAAAATGAATATCACTGTCTAGTTTTACGTGAAAATCAAAAATATTTTATAGGTCATTTTTAATGCCCTATATAACTACGAGAAAATTAAAAGTTTGCAAACAAAATGAAGAAAAGTTTAAGAAAACCGGATTTATATTTTAAAACCAAAATCCAAAGTATGGAATGACGGGTGATCTACCAGCAAAAGCTCACAAGATAATTGTCTCAAGTATTATTGACAAAGTTGAAGAAAGTGTCAATCTTTGTTTTTGAACTTTGGATCTTTTTTTTATTCTTTCATACTTGTAATCAGTGTCGTAACTCTGATCAAAATCTTAAGAGGGAAATTTTGGCTTGGGGAAGAAAAATTTCAAGAAATTTTCCAATTTTCCCCATTTTTGAGGAAAGGCATCATTTTTCTTAAAGGGGGGGGGTGAAAAGAAGGGACTATTCTCAAATTTTTTTGTCAAAACAGCCTATATAGGGGTAAAATCATGCGAAAAATCGATTGCGCGCATGCCCGAATTATTCATCGAATATGTAACACATACAGGGTGGCCCACGCAAGTGTTATAATAGCTCAGTGGTAGAGCTCTAGGCTTCGATTCCAAAGGTAAAGGTATCGAGTTAAAGGGACGGTGCGCGCCAATACAATTTTGAAGAACAGATTTTCGTGCCAATAATTAGATCTAATTGCAATTCAAGCAATATAGTTTGTAGTTGAATTTGTGATTGTCTCAAAAGTTTTTGGCACTTTTTACACGTTTTTGGTTTTTCACGCTTACTTTTTTCACGCTTTTATTTGAATTTTTTCTCAAAAATTGCATTTTGATGCCGCAGCAGCATGCCACGTGGCGCGGCAAGTATAAATCCTGCATAAGAGTGGCAAAAATCATTTGAATTTTTGAGAAAAAATTCAAATAAAAGCGTGAAAAACCAAAAACGTGTAAAAAGTGCCAAAATTTGGGACAAAAACTTTTGAGACAATCACAAATTCAACTACAAACTATATTGCTTGAATTGCAATTAGATCTAATTATTGGCACGAAAATCTGTTCTTCAAAATTGTATTGGCGCGCACCGTCCCTTTAAAACATTTTGTTTAAAATTTATTATCTTTTAAAGCCATAATAAAAATGCCTATTAAAGCCCAATTTAAAATTTTTTTAAATTACAAAAAATAGGTTAACTTCAATTTTTAAAATAAAAAATGGTTCTTCTTTCAAATTTTATAGTTCAACCTATTCTTTAATTAAAAAAAACAAAAAATGACTATTATAGAATCGTCTACTTGGCATAAAAAATAGGAAAGAAGCGAAAAATTATTCAAACAACTCATTTTTAAGTAGAAACCAGCATGTCAGAATCTTTAGGATTATGCCCAAAAAAATTTATATAAAAATTTAAATTAGCAAAAAAAAGTATATATAAAGATAGAAAATAGGGATTGAAAAGTTGAAGATCCATAAAATGTCTACCAAAATTTTTTATCTTTTTGGCTTACCAAAAATTTATTTGGATTACAAAAAAGGCAAAAAATGTTGAACTGCCTAGCTCGCCTCTGCATCCAATTTTCAACCTCTATTATTCAAAAAAATTCAAAAAAAATCACCAGGATTTATTCAAAATATGTCAGTTTTAAAAAAAAAATATCCTTGATTATTGAGTCACGAACACATGAAATTAGAGAGTGGCTAAAAAACTGGATTTTTGCAATTTTTCAAAAAATTTCACCAAAATAAGCCTATTGGATTTTTTTCAATGCGAGGAATCGATTGTGCGCATTGCCAGTCTTTGAAAACGAATCCATGAACACGAATTAGCCTAATTTAGCTTTAACACACACCTCATTCCCTGAATCAAATCAGGGTTATAAAAGCGTTTTCAAAGTTAGGCAATGCGCACAATCGATTTCTCGCACAAAAATTGCCATATAGAGTTATTTCGGTAAAAATTAAAAATTTTAAAAAATTTTGAAAAATCGCAAAAATCCGAATTTTTGGACTGCCCTGCACAATAAAAATATCATGGATTAGCAAAGGCAAGAAAAAGAGAATCGCGTAACATAAAGCTAATATGAATTTGAGAAAAAGATCATAGGAATTCGACAATCAAAAACAAAATTAATTTGACTAAATGTTAAAAAAATGCATTTTGGGATAACAACCGAGTGTGTCAAACAAAATAAAGCTGAAATGTTTGAAAAAATGCCCAAAAATTAAAAGAATCACAAATTCACGAAATGCCATAAAAATGAAAAATACATAAATAAACAATTTTAAAGTAAAACAAATCAAAAGTTATTGGCTTTTCTAGGAAATAATGGTGACTCTCCTTTGCGTCCAACCAAAAGATAGGTGTCCATGCCGCCATCCACTCCTTTCACTTCTATATGGTCACGATATTCGAAATCATAACGTTCAGCAAGTAGATCTCGGGTGTGTTGGGAGACCTAAAATTTTGAAAAATTAGTTAAAAATTATTTTTTGGTAGGATAGGATAGAGTAGGGCTTAGGTTTAGGCTTATGCTTTAGGCCTAGTCTTAGACTTAGGCATGGCTTAAGCTTAGTCTTAAGCTTAGGCTCAGGCCTGGGCTTAGGCTTAGACCTAGGCTTAGGCATGGATTAAGCTTACAATGGTTAAGCTTACTTGTTAGCCTTAAGCTTAGGGTTAGGCTTATGCCTAGACTTAGGCCTAAGCATGTCTTAAGCTTAGGTCCGGGCCTAGGTTTAGACTTAGACATGGATTAGCTTTAAGCTTAGGCTTAGGCTTACGCATAAATTTGGTCTTATTCTTAGTCCCTTACTTGAATACGATTTTCTACGCCAGTACTATACATTCTTGAAGCAATGTTAACTGTATCACCCCATATATCGTAATATAACTTTGTTGTTCCGATAACGCCAGCTGTTACCGGGCCGATGTTGAAGCCAATTTTGAGCACAAAATCGAAATTTACCAAATCTTGGTTGAAGAAATCTAGGGCATTTTGTAGGGCAAGAGCAAATTCCATGAGCTAAAATTATACTATCAAAAAAGAAAAAGAAAAGTAGACCCTGAAAAATTAGGAAAATTTATATTACTTGATACAAATGTTCATGTGGGTGTAAAGCTAGTCGATTTCTTTCTGGGTTCAATCCTGATGCTGCCATATAGCACGAGCCTATAGTCTTGATTTTCACCACATGACCAAATTCTGGCTTGTCCAAAAGTTCATCAAAATCAGCGATGACCTCATTCAGTACCCGCAAAAATTCTTTTCCTTCTAAAAATTTTTTTTATTCTTGTGACATATATTTGTCCATACACTTGGATAGATCCATTTTTACTTTATCTCGTGTTTAAAGTTTACATAGGGGCATTTTTTTAAAACTTTCATGAGTCAGGTATAAAAGAAAAATCTGTTGCTGATCCCTTACCTGCAAAATTTTCTTCGTACATTTCGCTCCAGTTTGTTATAGTAGCGAATAGTACGGCGGCCATTGAATGATTTTCACTGTATTGTGTGTCTTTTTTCTTGAGACATTCGATGACGTGATGTGGAAGAATATTGGTGAGTAGCAAGTCGGCTTGATCTCTGACAACATGCATCTTCTCAGTATCACGTCGAGCTTGCACATCTCGAAAGAAGGATATTCGAAAAGCTGTCTCGAACTGGTAGTTCAAAAACGCCACCAAAATCACCGACAAAGTCACATCCACGAAAAGCTCCCAAATAAACAAAGGGCTACCAAATTGGCCTGATGCCCACTCGGGTTGAGAAACATTGCAATAAGCGGAGCTGTGAAGATTTTCTTGAGCATCAAAAATTGAAAATGGGGTAAAAGCGAAGAGATTCCGCGGTCTTAATTCTGTGTCTAATGGTTTTGGCTGTTTTGAGAAGTCATTCCATTCAAGGATGTGATTGATATTCGATTGGCAGAACCTGAAAATTGTAATTTGATTGAAATATTATATAGAGTAGGGTAGGGCTTAGGTATATGCTTAGGCCCAGACTTTTTTTGAGGCCCAATTCAACCTTAATTTATGAGTTATAATTCAATCTCGCAATTTTGAGCAAAATTTTCCCAAATTCTGCGAGGTCCTCCCTAATTTTCGCATATTTGCGACGTGGGTTGGGTCGGACTGTTCGACCCCTTGCTCATGTATGTTGTCCTTCTATGCTTTTAACCCTTTACCATGTAGTGATCAAAAACAACAGTGCCACAAATATAGATTGTATAGTTTTTGGCCATGCACCAAGTTGACTAAAATTTGTGTGCGCATAAATAGCAACCAATAGAATAAAGCTATATAATAGCCTTTGCTTAATCGAATTTGATGCTATACACAACATTCCAGGAGGATTTGTTTCCATACAAAATGGCATATTGAACAATGCTACACCAATTGGTAAACCGATTAGCAAAAGACCTATAATATGAAATTTTAGGAAACGTCATAAATTTCTGGATCAAAATTTGGGAGTGAGAAAGAAATTTCGGAGCTACTTCGGCTCTTATGCTCTTATACCCCGTGGTCTAAAATCGAAAAGTTGTATTTTTCGAAATTTTCTCAAAAATGACCCGATTATGGGTAATTTTATGCGGGAAGCATGTTGGCGATGTTATTTTTGAGTAAAAATGCTTCCATCTTTTTAGAAAATCGAACTTTTGCATATTAGCTTTTTCGAAACATGTACTTTCTTTGTCTTCAATTCGATTTCCTAAAAAATAGAAGCGTTTTTACGCAAAAATAACACCACCAACGTGTTTCCCACATAAAATTACCCCTAATAGGGTAATTTTTGAGAAAATTTTGAAAAATAAAATTTTTCGATTTTATACCACGTTCAATGGGAGCCGAAGTAGTTTCATTTTTTTATTGAAACAGGGGAAGGCAATTGCCCCCTCCTTTCGTTGAAAAAATTTAAAAAAAGGCCGGTCACAAGTTGTCGTACTGATGTATGAGGTCTCAAGTTATTTTCATTTTTTTCTTTTTGTCGTACCACGATACGACAGAAAGGTACAACAGTACGACCCCGACTTGCGGCCGGCCAAAGTAGCTCCAAAATTTCTCTTAAAAAATTCAAAGTTTACCAAAAATATGTCTGCACACCCATTTGTTCATGCTTGGGACTAATGATTTTCTGCTGAGTAATGGTATCCCCACGATGACAAAAACTGCGATGACAAAAGTCGATGCTGCGGCAACATAGATGATGTAGATGGTGTTTATTGAGAGGGTCAAAAGGGCAATTATTGCCGGGATTATGAAAAATATGGCAGAGACCAAAATGTCGATGAAAACACCGGAATATCGATAGCGGGGGCGTTTTCCATGCAGCTCTTCTTTGGATCGTGGTTTTTGGAGCTAAAATGAAAATTTTTTGAATGTAGGGCATATCTTGTAGTGATGCGTCGAAATCGCGATTTTGAAATTTCGGATTACGGTGCCGAAATTTCGATTTCGACTTTTCTGATTTAAAAAAATCGAAGCAAATTCATTATGATGATACTCCATTATGATTTTTCACTATAGTAGTAGGTAGGGTTGGGCTTAAGCTTAGGATTAATCTTAAGCTTAAGCTTGGGCTTAGGCTTAGATTTAAAGGACCATGGTCACGGAAAATTTACTCTCAAAAAAGTTTTGCAAACGTGTAGACAATATTTTTCTGAACAACTTTTTTCAAAAACAAAACTTCATTTTCATGGAGAAAATAGCAAAAAAGGATGTAAAATTTGAAATTATGTGTATTAAAACGAAAACTTGCCCCCGTGATGATTGTGTCAATACAAAAATTTTTGGCAGAAAAATGAATTTTCATATCGATTTCTTAAATTTTCATAAAATGAACATTGTAGCAATTTTTTATAACTATATGAGACGATTAAAATGACACAAAAATTATCTATTTGAAAATGGCGTTGGGTTATTGAAACGAAAATTTTTGAAAAGATTGCCCTACTCTCACCTCCCTTGGTTACGCCACTGGATATGGATAATCGGTACTATTTTGTTTTTTACCTGCAAATGTTTCGCCAGTGCCGTTTTTGGGACCGTATGCCTTTCACTAGAATCAGCAAAATGTGCTCTATACTCATCTTCCAATTGTTTTTCATTGAATTTTAATGTCCATGGATTCAGTGAATCTTGGTGCTTCCAAAATCCTCTTGCAAAAGAACCATCGGAGGTCTGTAAAATTCAAAATTTGCATATATTTTTCAAAAATAGCCAAAAACCTGTATTATTTGAGCCAATTTAAGGTCAAAATCACGATTTTCCGTGTCGAATCGTGTCAGAGAAGCAGCATTATGGTGGTGGGAAATTGCCGTATCGAAACCACCAACAGAGTGGATGTCTGAACCTGCTTCCTGAAAAAAGTTAAAATTTTTAATTTTCTTGATTTTCAGGGTTTTTGCGTTAATAACTTGAAACTACAAAAAGTCATAAATTATGAAAAACTAAAGCCATACAATAGTGTTCAACATAGCCAAAAAGCTGTGAACAACATCTTTCATGACACGATAATGTCAAAAAATTCAGAATTTTTAAAATTTTGTGTATATTGACACGAAAACCCTGGAAACCAATATCGATTTTTAAAATCAATTTTTTCCCACAAAAAACCTCTTGGATAAAAATAATGATACCATCGTTTTCAGCATAGTCAAAAACGTTTAAACAACACCCGTCATGCCATATAAATTGTAAAATTTGAACTTTCCCTTAATCAGGGTAGTTTTCGTGTCAATACACAAATTTTGGATTTTATAGGCATGATGGGTGTCGTTTAGAGCTTTTCTAGGGTGCTGAACACAATGCTGATGTTATTTTGGAGTGTATTTCATGTTCTTCTTCTTTTTTGATGTACATGTACTGAAAATTTATGCAGTTTTACCTGTAACCCAGAGCTTCTCGACCCTCTAGCGCTATTATTTGCACTCGAACCATTTGCCAACTCCATAGAAATCTTCCCACCGATTCTTTCAGCATTTTGCCAGCCTTTTTGCTCGACATTCGAAACGGGACCGGAGTTTATGGTCGAGTTGGTATTTTGGTTGTTTTGAGCCAGTGCTTGTAACGAGCTTGATTTTCGGGCATTCGGATGCGGTGGTATGGCACACATTGATTGGGATTGGTACTGAAATTTCATGTTTGGGAATTTTCTATTAAAAAAATTTGAATTTTAAAAATTTAAAACTGCGATCAGAAAATTTAAAAATTTTCATGCAAGCATCAAAAAATTCGAAATTTTGGTCCCAAAATTGATCTCTCTCTTCCCCTTCAAGATTGACCTCCTCCCAAAACTTCGAACATCCCAAGAGGGTGTCGGACCTACTTCGGCTCTTATACCCATTGAAAGTGGTCTAAAATTGAAAAATTTTATTTTTCGAAATTTTTTCAAAAATGACTCTATTGGGGGTAATTTTATGCGGCGATGTTATTTTTGCGTAAAAAGTATGGTATAGAATCATTGAAGACAAAGAAGAAGGTACATATTTCGAAAAAGCTGATATGCAAAAATTCGATTCTTTAAAAAATAGAAGCGTTTTTACGCAAAAATAACATTGTCAACGTGTTCCCCGCATAAAATTACCTCCAATAGGGTCATTTTTGAGAAAATTTCGAAAAATGAAATTTTTCGATTTGAGACCACGTTCAATAGGAGTATAAGAGCCAAATTAGATCCAGGGTGTCAATAATACACAATTGATCTTATTTATCTTACAAGGGTACCGCAAGTTCCCTCCGAACATTTCCTTTCTTCGAGCTTAAAAAAATTCAAAATTCCACACAAATTCAAGCTTTTTCAAAACATGCGAAAAGCAAAAAATTGACCGCAGTACACAAAAACCATGAAAAAAATTTAAAATTTATAAGCAAAAGCGCAAACTTTGAGTGTGGCTGCCCGGTGTACCTGGTGGGCTTGATTGAGTACTTGTGCCGAGCTGGCCTGGTTTCCTTTGCTTCGATCCAAAAGCTTCATTCGTAGACTGCCGCCGCCGATGGAGTTGGTGGTGGCACGACTCATTGGTAGAGAAGTGGAATGGAACGTGCGTAGCTTGCCAGCTAGTTTCTAAGATGATTTTTTTGCTAGGGTGTGATTTTATTTATTTTATATCACTTTTATAAATTTTTGAATGCATCAAAATTTAAAAATTGTGTTTAATTGGGAATTTTGTTAGAAGTTAAAAGGCTTAAGCTTAGGCTTAGATATAGGCTTAGACTTTATCTACATCATGGATGAAAGGTTTGGTCTGTATACAGAGAGGGGGAGAAATGGCGTAGCTAGGTAGAAATTTGGGGGAGGTCTACTTTGAATTTTTTGCTAAAAACTATAAAATTTTACGAAAAACTATAAAATTTTGCCAAAAATTTGATAAAAAAAATTTAGTTTTTTGTTTAAAAAATTACGATATTTGTTGAAAAAATTATACTTTTTGCCATTTTATGGTAAAAAACTTTTTTTGTGTAAAACATAAAGGGGCCATTATGTAAATTTATTCATTTCTCAGATTTTTTGTGGTTTACAGACCCTGTGGACCTCTCGTTGCTACGCCACTGGAGGAGGGTATTCATAAATTATGATTGTAGGCTAATCAATATGTAAGAGATGATGAGCTATTATCAAATATTTTTTATACAAACCATCTATGCAATCCTTGTTAGTAAGCATTATTTGTTATGCAAACTCTTATTCATGTTTATGCAAAATTTTCCATAAATACCTTTCTAAAGCTCATCTGCTGGTGGGCAGAAAGTTGAGCTTCCACTGAAGTATGCTCCCGACTCGATTCCGAATCGGACACATTTACAAATTGGTTGCTAATCGATTCAAACTCCTTGGATCGTCCATTGATGAAATAGGTTTTCATTCCTAAAATTGAAGGTCTTACATCAATTGATTTATAAGACATATTGTGTCAATATGCAAATTTTCGAAGTTAATTTTGATTTTATATAGACCAATTTTTAAGGGTCTTCGTGTAATAAATAGAAAATTCAAATTTTAATTAGCATTGACCCTGATTTTCAGGGTTTTCGTATTAATAACTAACAAATTCAAAATTTAGTTGTAAATTTAAACAATCACTACCACTTGACAATGTTAAAAACAATCACATCGTGTTCATCGAAACCCTTTAAACGACACCCAACATGTCATAGAAAATTCTAATTTTGAAATTTCCCTGAATCAGGTTAGTTTTCGTGTCAATACACGAAATTTGAAATTTTTGAATTTTATAGGCCTGATTATTTTTTTACGATTTTTTCCTTTAAATGATTTTTTTATACGCAAAATTATTAAAAATCGAAAAGTCTGATGGCACCCCTAGTCGTGCCCCCTCCAAATCCGAATCCTAGCTACGGCCCTGGGCATGATTGATGTTGTTTAGAGGCTTCTGAGGTGCTGAACACAGTGGTGATAATATTTTTTGGAAAAATTTTTCGAGAAAGATATCTCATTCTTGAGGTGAATAACTGACAAAATTTTATTCAATTTTTGCGATTAAAAAAAATTGGATCTTTGTTTTTCTCGACAAAAAGCTTTAACTCTCCCTCGACTTTCCGTTTCTAACAACCCTCATAAATTACGACCCCTTTAACTCTCTATCATATATCATTGTCCATTTTGTGTTATGCTTTAGTCGATACTCTTTTCATGGGCTTCATTTTTATGTGTGTCACACTTAAAATCTTCTTCTCCTTCTTAAAATGATCCCCAAACAAGTAATTGGAAATAGCTCAGCCCCTGGCATGCAATTCATTNCGATACTCTTTTCATGGGCTTCATTTTTATGTGTGTCACACTTAAAATCTTCTTCTCCTTCTTAAAATGATCCCCAAACAAGTAATTGGAAATAGCTCAGCCCCTGGCATGCAATTCATTCCACTTGTTAAAAAAACTCGAAAAACTAAGTATCTCGGATTGGCGCCAGGCGCCCGAATATTCACCATCCACATATAAAACCAAAGGCGATCGATTGCAAAGTGGCTGGAAGGAAGAGATGTAAAAATAAGTAAGCATTCAAGAGAAAAGAGAGGCCAAACGATGATGATTGGTTTCAGCCTAGTTTTTTGTTCATGCATATTGGAGGAGAAGAGGGAGTGATAAATTTGTTTTTGAAAATCAACAATTTAACAACAAGATAGGTTTTAAAATTCAAAAAATAAATACAATAACGTCACCGTCGTGTTCAGCGCCCTCGAAAAGCTCTAAACGACACTCATCATGCCTATAAACTTCAAAATTTTGTGTATTGATACGAAAACTACCCTGATTCAGGGAAAGTTCAAATTTTACAATTTATATGGCATGATGGGTGTTGTTTAAACGTTTTTGACNACTTCAAAATTTTGTGTATTGATACGAAAACTACCCTGATTCAGGGAAAGTTCAAATTTTACAATTTATATGGCATGATGGGTATCGTTTAAAGGTTTTCGACTATGCTGAAAACGATGGTGAGGGAATTTTGAACTCAAGGTGCACCAGAGAGTAAAAAGGTGCAAGCAAGGGTCAAAATTTAAAAAAATTTCGCCAATTGACTCAGCTCGTCAAGCGTTTCAAAACGAGTACCATGTCATGAAGTTTAGGGATTTAACTCATGGCCAATTGGCTAACGTGCTTCACTCATAGAGTGTAGGTTCGATCCCGCGACGAAAAGTCATTTTTTTATTTTGTGGTCAAAATTCATGAAAATTTTAGCATATCCACATGTTTATGCGGGGAACACGATGGCGCTATTATTTGTCCATGAGAACTTTTGGAAAAAGTAAACAATTTTTGTTCCTTTTTTGCAAACAATTTTTTGAAAAGCAAAAGTAGTACTCGTTTTGAAGCTTTACCCTCGTGAGAATCGAACCTGCGGGTCCAACGTTGCTTAAGTTGCCAAATCGGCTTCTTTATACAATTCGTCATGTAGCCGACACTTGGTATAAAGCTAACCATGAAAAAAGTAATACTTAGATATATTATCGCTTTTTCCATTTTTCAAAAAGCTTTCTTGGAAAAATAATAGCGCCATCGTGTTCCCCGCATAAAATGTGGATATGCAAAAATTTTCATGAATTTTGACAACAAAATAAAAAAATTACTTTTGAGTACACTTTGAGTGCAGGCTGAGCACGTTAGCCAATAGGCCATGGGTCAACCTCCCATAACTCCATGATATGGCACTCGTTTTAAAGTGCTCTGCGAGCTGAGTAGATTGATGAAAATTTTTAATTTTGACCCTTACCCTTTTCGGCATTTTGGTGCTCCATGGCTTAAACAATCGTCTTAAAGTGACTTTCAGATTTCATGACAATGCACAAATTTTTTAATTTATGATATTTTTTGTTATAATTTTTTTATTATCATGCTTGTCAATATTTTTCATTTCCCAATTATTTTCTCCCAAATTTCATCTCCCTCAACTTTTTTCTCTTTCAACTCTATAGCCTATACAATTCGTATGAAAAAAGAGTAAAGTGCAAAAAGACTATTGGCAAGTTTGAGATGAAGAAGAGAAGCACGTTGGTTAGCTCAAGTAGCTCAAAAGGTTTCCCTTTCTTACTACACTTAACATAGAGCTAGGGCTATTGGCCATGTGATATATACGTATGTATATAAGAAGAATTGAATTAGAATGACAGAAATGAATAAAAAGAAAGTGATGCTAGTTTGGTGTGACATATGTTAGTTTAATGGGAGAAGTAGAGGGGGAAAAATAAAGGGTACTACTAATCAACAACCTCTCTAAAGGATGAAAATTTGAATATGCTTCAAAAAATTTTTCCTGCCAAAAATATCGCCGTTGTGTTCAGCATCCTCGAAAAGCTCTAATCGATACCCATCATGCCTAGAAAATTCAAAAATTTAGAAATTTTGTGTATTAACACGAAAACTATTCTGATTCAGGGGAATTTTCAAAATTTGATTTTATATGGCATGATGGGTGTCGTTTAAAAGCTTTTTGATATACTGATCACGATGGTAACATTATTTTATCCAAAAGATTTTTCATGAGGCTAGCCCAATAAGTATTGACCCCAGAAAATTTTTTACTCAAAAATATTACCACTATCGTGTTCAGCATAGTCAAATACATTTAAACGACAGCCATCTTGCCATATAAATTCAAAAATTTGTTATATTGACACGAAAACTACTCTGATTCAGGAAATTTTTAAATTTGAATTTTTCGTTGGCATGATATATGTCGTTTAAAGGTTTCCGACTATGCTAAACATGTTGGTGATGGTAATTATGAGTAAAAAATTTAGTGGAGCAAAATTCGAAAATGCAAAATCCTGTTTAGTGGGTTATCTAGGTTAACTCCTATGACTGTCCCTAGGGTAACTCTACTCAAGACTAGTCTCTCAAGTACCATACATGAATAGGGGGTCCACTAGTGGACCCCCCCCCCCCCCCCCCCCC